>VWZP01004477.1:4028514-4097185 GCA_013396995.1 Dicaeum eximium
ATTGAGAGACACAAGAGAACTTTTCTTTTCTCTTGTGGAGAAGCTTTTCCATAACATGAACAAGAGGGACTCCTCTCCCTGAGAGAGAATTGAGAAAAGACTATTTCAAAAATGATGGACTGATTGGGATTGTTGAGTGTTACTTCTTTACATTGACAAATGGGAAGGAAATGTTTGTGGAGGGAGGAGAAGGGTCTGAAGGGTTTTGGTGTTTTTTTTCTTTTCCTTTTTTTTCTTTTAGTTACTCTTAATAAACTGCCTTTCTCTTGAAATTTTGAGCCTGCTTTGCTTTTCTCCTAGTTGATCCTATTTTACAGCAGGAGAGTGCTCTGGTGATTAACCAGCACGAGAAAACCCACCACATTTAGTGGTGCATTGGCTGGGAAAAATTCAAATTGATTGAAATTGGGGAAATTCAGAATTGGCGAACCCAAACCACTACACGAATTGGTGTTTCTGCCCGGTTTCGAACTGAAACCAACACAGTCTCTCCGCAGCATGGTGGTGGCACTGCATGTGGAAGGAAAGCTGTTGAAATCAGCTGTGTACAGCATATGCAGATCCCACCTATTTTATTATTCATATTAACCTCAGTTCATTTTAATTTTATGTGAGAGTTTTGATTCAGGTATAAAGCAATTTTGTATTATATAATATGTTTTACTATTATTCTTTCACCTTACACCCTGAAAGGTCCCAGAGGCCTCCATTTCTACCATTTGACTATTTGCAGTGTTTTAAAGTAACCATGGGGTGCCTGTCCTTTTTAGCATCTAATTACACTTTGTAAGGGCTTGATTACCAAAATGCATTAAACAATAATTAGATAAGGATAATTTACATCCAAACAATAAAGTTGAAAAGAACAATATAACTGGTAATTGGCCTTGACCAAGGTAAATAATGTCCTCTTTTTTTATTTACATTTGGTTTTCCCCATAAACTGCCTACTGGGTTGTACAGAAGTAAGAGGCTAGCAAAAATCTGAATCCCCATCCATCAGTATTAATCTCACACTTTACTGAGGCCCCATCCATTTATCTTTCCGACACAAATTAGAAATTCAAGAGTTTTAACAAATGAGCCTGCAAATGTAAACTTATTAGGCCATATATTTTTACTACACACTGTGCAGTGCCCTCCACAAAGCTGTCCCTTCAGAGAGTGTTTTCCTATTTTGTGTTATTGATGGCAGCTAACTAATCACATTTTTAATGTTGTCTTTGGGGAGGGCTGTTTGAGTGAATGTGCAAACTAAACTACCCAGAATAAATCTACCTTATTAAATGCTTGAAATTATGTGTCTTTTACGATAAAGAAACTCTCGAGCATTGTTACATTTGCTAACCTTCTTTTTTGTAGAAATCAAAAGACTGGGATTAATTAAAATAATACATCAAAACAGGGGTTTGTACAGAATGTGTCTGCGCGTGAGAGAAAGGCCAAGAAAAATTGGTTAATTGGTCTCTTCATCCCTTCTCTATTTCCCTCCATTGAAATATATTTTAAAATTGCTTTTAAACTAAGCTTTGTTAACTAAATGTTGTCATTATCTATGCTTTTGGAGAATTTACAGTGAACAGATCAAAATGCAAACCTTGAGACACAGCCTTTCTGCACTTGAACTCTTGTCACAAGTTTTTCAAAGCTCCTGCATAGCAAGGAGACTCTGTGAACAAAGCACTTCAGATTTTACGAAATCTGGTTATTTTACTAATATTTTACTGATTATTTTACTGAATTTCTGGAGGTTTCTGTTAATTGATACATTTAGTAATCTATCTGGTTTTCTAAGGTGTACTTGTTTGTATGCCTTTAAATTTGTATAATTTTAGAGCAGACTGGGAGAGGAAGGGACTGATCTGAATTTCACAGGCTTTTCTAGAAGATAATGTTTAAAATCCTTTAATACACACAGATAAACATCATTGACCAATAACATTCAAGCTGTTTTATCTCATCGTTCTTAGCATTTAACAAAATGATATAATTACTTCAAGAGCCTTTACTACTTTGCTAAAAGATTGGTTAAATAATTTTAACCAGTGATCAGTAGAAATGCTAATTGCTCTTTCATTACTCTCTTCCCAGCAGCAAATACAAGCCTGTGTGATATCTGGATTCTTGTTTTTAAAAATAAGGCCTATTGTCTGTTTCTAAGCTTTGAGCAATGAAGCTGGTTTGTTTGTTGAAGACCTCTAGGACTGCTCAGTGTAGTACATTTCACTACTGACTCCTACAGAAAAGGCAGAGAGCATTTTCTTATTTTTCAGGTAGATAGGAAATTAAACTGAGAGCTAATAATGATAGTTTTACAACACAGGGCCGAGAATTTATTTCAGCTTTACATGTATAACGGTCCAATGCCTACTTCTGCCCTACTCACCATTTAAAATCAGATTTCATTTGTAACAGACATTGTATAGAAGGGGTTCCATGAAAATGAAAATTATGTACCACAGTTCTTGATATCAATACAAAGAAAAAACGATCTTCAACACAGGACAAGAGAAGCCTTGTGAAAACTATATCGACCTAGGCTTAGTTTTATCTATTTTTGCTAAAATACGTCAGTTGGTGCAATGGATGTCGGTCATTATTTTTCTTTTCTTAATTAGATCTCAGATCCTACAGTACTTGGCAATTAATAAATTATTTGGATTCTTTTATATCAACTTAGTTTTTAAATTAAATATATGGTTTTGCAGCTGTTGTGACAACCAACTTGCTTATTCGATGAGGTCACATTTTTTAGCAAATTGCTTGAAATTTTGTACGTGGGTTTTTTTTTTTTTTGTTATTAATATGTACCAACAGAGAACCCTGTAGATAACACTACAGTAGGAAAATTATCCAGTAGAATTTCAGAGCAATGAATATTCTGCCATTTCAATACAATATATATCCTAAAATAGCACTCTAATGGACATGAAATTACAAATACTGTTATGTTGTCGAAACCCTATGGCTTGTGCTATAGAGGAGGTCAGGCAAGATGATCATAATGGTCCCATTTGGCCTTACGATCTATGAATTTCCAAGAGTTATAGGTCTAGTTTAAGTGCACCCTCAGCATGAGTTGCCTTATTATTTAGCAGAAAGGGGGAAAAAGTAACCTTGTTCATGCTTATTCTGTAATGCAGTAGGTCAACACACATTTTACCCATAGGGTAAATAAGTTTACTATTTTATATAAAAAGAACAGGCAATTTAATATATGTGTCTCCTTGTATGTACCCCAGACCACAGAGATGTGTAACCTGCTAATCATGTCTGTGTGTGCTTACTCTTTTGCATTTAGCTGTGGTCAAGAACTAAGCTCATGGGAAGGAGGTCATCCTTGTATAATAAAATATATAGGGAAAGATGGACCAGTTGTCTCTCTTACATGCTGATGAAGTTACTTGCAATATAAAGCAAAACAAAAAGCAAGTTAATGGAAGTTTGTTTATTCTAACATCCAACCTAAGAGACTGAGCCAAGGAGAAAGATTCTTTATTTACCCAAGCAGACCTGGGAAAATGAGAAAATCCCCATGAATTACATGAAGGTACTTACAGAAGCTGGGGAGACTATTTTTAATCAAATATCAATAGATATCTAGTAGAAGGATAAATAAAAAGTGCCCATTTTATTACAGCTGAAGGAATATGGCAAAACATTTATCACTAGTGCTTGTTCAAAATTTTAAACACATTTATTTCCTTCACTCTTTCACATTTCTCTCACCTGCCTAGCAAAACATTTTATGGATAAGGATATTGATGGATATAGAACTTAAAGAAATTTTGTAAATCAGTTTCTGAAATTATAAATCAGACATTTACATCAAGAACCAGTTTTGGAGACCTGCATATTCCCATTTACTTAGGAGACAGATTAACTTAATGAAGGAAGTTCAGAACCTAACTTCCCTTTTCAGAAACTGACTTTAAGCCCTACTATCACAGGCATTTGAAATGTAAAACTCACCCTCAGAGCTCATATTTTGTTTTCTGGCTGTTTAATTGGCTCCCTTCAATTCTCTGTTTCTCACACTAGTTTAGAATAAATATAATAATACACATAACTAAGTTCAGGAAAAGGCAGAGGAGGTAAAACGGGATAGGAATATTTTTTTAATGAACACTAAAATTCCAGGATTTAAAAATAAAATTTCCATGCTTTAAGAAGTTAAGTCAGAAACAAAGCAAGACATTATTTTGTATTGCTTTCTGGTTAAAATCTGAGAAAAGAATCTTATCCATAAGCATAGTTTTTTATACTTAATTCAGTTCTACCAGTTTTAACATATCTATGTGATTTTCAGATCAAATCATTGCATGGTAAGATGAGATAACAGTTTAGCAATAAACATTAGCCCTGCTGCTGAGGGACAGGTGAACAAATTTTTATTCTTCGCTTTATATGAAGAAAATTGATTTTGAAAACACAACCTATTTCCTTGAGTAGATAAATCTTCTGCCTCTGGTCACAAAGATATCTTAGGATATTTCAGCTATTGGGACGTATTTTGTAAATGGGAGAAGCTGGGAGGGAATATTAGATTCACTCTGGAACACCTTGTTGAAGCTTACTCAGAGTAACTTAAAAGATGTAACAACATTCTGGAAATTGCCAGTGATCTTTTTGTTCTGGACAAGGAGCTGCTACTTAATTGATTTTCAGAATCAAACCTGTTGGCAGCATAGTTGCAGTTTTTCAAATACAGAATGAAGTTTTTTGTTTATTAACTTAATTTCTTTAATTTTTGCTGCTTCTCAGTTTGATGCTGTGGGCTTGATATGCTAATGCATAGTCTCTTCCAAACATCCCTATGCCTTTTTTCCAAACATTTTATTTTGCAAATATGATTTATGTATTTAGTGTAACTCATTGGCAAACTTGAGAAAGAGGGCAGGAAAGGAGGTCAACTTTAAAAAGCTATTAATGAGGAAGGAGATAAAGTAGTATGATGTGAAGGAAGGATGAGAAAAAGGAAACTGATAGTATTCTAGTGATCACAAGCCAAATGTAGGAGCACAGAGTACAGCACAAGTTATTTCTCCAGGTACATTTTTAATTACAGTAGAATTTAGTCTCAAAAATGAGGAGAAGGAAAGTGTTCTCCAACATACCGATTTGTGAATGTTACAATCTGATATTGCTGCACTTAAATACACCAGGCTCTGTCAAAGGCCTCTAAGAGTTCAGTCCATTTAGCCTTGTGAAATGAAGGTTGCGACAATGTGACAGCTTTTGACGAACATATCAGGAAGGGAGAAGAGACATTTTATACAAAGGACACCTAACTACAGATAATCTGGATGAAAATCAGTTTAGGCTACATTAGGCTACAAATTACACAAATGANTTAAGATATATTCTTGATCAGTTTATAAAACAGATTACATCTTACTACTACAACTGTTTTCAGTGAACTTCACTTGACATGAAAGTCACTTTAGGGACTTCTACCCCTTCAGAGACACAATAAAATTAAAAATAATTTTAAGAAAAAAAATTTCAATTTTATTTTCTTCAACAGTATTTCAGCCATAGCCGTTGATTAATACTTTTTTCATTTGAAAACAATTATTTTGATATTTTAGAACTCCTAGAAAAATATAGATTTTTGTTATACATCTAAATATCAGTTTTTCTTATCAAGTTGTTTTTAGAAGCCTTCAATGGTCTTGATAGATTTATATTCCCTGTGCCCATGCTATCATCCACCTATTTAAATGATGACAGCTATGGGCAGAGTATAACCAAAGAATGACAATACCGAAGGGATGGATGATTTGGTTTTCTAGATGATTCTATTTTTTTAATAGATAATTGTTTGGCTAAACCTCCTATCCCCTCACAAAAAAAGGAACATGACATTCAAGTGTTTTAATTGGTGATCTCTGGGTATAAATCATAAGAAGCATTTACAGCCAAGTAAAGAGAAAGTATTCTGAATTCGAAATACAACAGCACTTGTAGGTACATTCGGAAAGCAAAGTCAAACCCAGAATTTTGAAAAATCACAATAATTTGAACAATACTTCATCCATGATCTTTCAATGCCTGTTCAAAAATGGGTCTTAATTTCAAATGAATACAGCACCTCTGTAATAAGCTGCCACAAAGTACCCAGAAATAAGAATGTGTTTTTTATTTACTATTTCCATTTCAGGAGAAAATATTAGCTTTCATTTTGAAATAATATATCTCCCTCCTCTATACAATCAAAAGCACAGACATTTTCCAGGTTTAAAGAAGGACAAGATAAAAATGGCAAAATGCAATGGCATACACCAGTAATAGACTGCAAAATCAATTTAAGAAGTGCAACTGCAGTTGTCTTTCCTAGGTTTTTAATTATGTGTTTGTTTGCCATGGTGGCCTAATTTAGTCAAGTAGATGAGCCAACATTAAAAGCTGGTAGGAGAGGTAAGTAATCCCCAGGGTGGCCTGCTTGTGTAGAGAGTTTAAAAGCTACATGTACAGAAGCAGAAGCCAAGGCAAATTTGAGAAGGGGGTCCACATGATAAACAGTGAAAAGCCAGCAAATCAAATTTTTCACAATTAGTTGAACAACAACTGTGACAGGTTCAGCGCTTAGCATTTTCATTTGTGTGCTCAAATTTGGTTATCCGTCCTCTTTTATGCAAATGTGATGTGACAGGAGAAGCTGGGAGCACTCAAGCAGGCCGATCACTCACAACAGGAGTTAGGTCTGTACAGCTGAGAGGTCTGGATTAAATGGACTGAGTGCTGATGGATAAATGACATAACCTAGGCTGAAAGCCTCATGAAGTGATTTAGAACTTCCACAAGATGATGCCCAGAATATAAATTGTGTTTTATTCTCAAATGTAAAAATAGAGGAGATAAAAACATCAGCTTCTGCTAGTAAATAACCGTACTTATAATCTAGGTAAATCCAACATGCTTCTTGCCTACTACAATAAGGAACTTGGGAAAACTCTAATAGGTATCTCTAATAATTGCTTATATACCAACCTTGTAACTCTGCAATTCACTGTGATGTTTTTGTGCTTGCACGGGAGACTTGGAAAGCTGATTAGGCAATTAAATCATTCAATGTACTTTGACAGATGGGAGCATGGCTCATGAAATACATGCATAGACACAGAAAATATTTTCACAATGTACTTGCAAGTAATTTGGCAGCAGAAACTATCAGATCATAGAATTCTATCCTACTGCAGAAGGTATAATACTTAAGGTGATGTATTGTGCTAAAAGCATACTTACACATGAAGGGCTAAAGGATGAATTATCTGTGTAGAGCTCCCCCTCTGCCAGTATATAGGAAACTGAAATTCTAGAGGAAGGCATGCCAGAAAAGTATTGCAGCTTGCCCCTTCGACTACACCACTGCATTATTGTTAGGTTAATTTTCAAGACTGTTGGTAATACTCAGAGATTGTTCAAGAGACCTTCAAACCTTACTAATGATAGGAAAGCTTGAATAAAATTGCCTATGTGAATTTCAGCTTGAAGATTACTATTAATTTTCTTTAGTAAAGATAACTCTGTATATCAGAAGTCCACCATGTATTTCACACCTTTCATTAAATCCAGTAGTTACTATGGTCTACAAAATTTTAATTGTTAATTGCCATTTATTTGTCCATTAGCTAAAGTACTAGGGATTTTTATTTTTTTAGTACCCATTCCCTCTTTCAGTTAGTGACATCTCTAGAGAGGATGGATTCCTTGCAGAACATTGTTGACAATTGTCACTGCTTTTGAAAAGAACAGATTTTCCTTAAGGCCCCTTCATCTACCAGTGGAAACAAATCATATTACCTACTGTTAGATGAAGCTTGGCAACTCAAACACATCTGAATTAGTGAAACAAACATACATCATAGGCACTGGAACCTTATTGTGGGTTCCACAACTATTACGTTCTTAGGCCATAGCGCCTCAGAGACCTAGATCAGCTATCCCAAGACAGACCATTTCCAGCAGAGAATGTGGATATGGTTGTCCTACTTTGAAGCCTGATAGTGTGTGTGAGACTTGTTCCATGCCAGTTGGCCTCAGCGTCAGAGAACAGTCCCAGCCATGTTTAATTTACTACTATTTATGTAGACCAGGAGGCTGAGTAGCAACATTTCAACAGGGAACAAGACACTGAAATAACCTATGTCTCTAGTGAGTTCTACTAAAAGCAAAAGCTATGAAGACATGCTGAAGTGTGATAGTGCTGGATATGCAGCAACTAAACCACAGCATTACTGCATGACATGAAATTATTTGGAAGCCACCACAGTCTACCATCTTGCAAAATCTTTAGGCAAGTTGCTATAGGCAGAAGTTGGTGTTGCAAGTACATTCATGGGCTTTTCTCATCATTCATGTGGTTTTTGGGGTGGAAGAAAAATTCAGAAGGTGCTAGGATACCCACATCAATCTAAAATACCATTTAAAATTCATGCAGAGGGTTCCTAACACATTGTTCCCGTAACCACTAACCAATACTAAACAGAGTGGTTAGAGAAGACTGTTCATTCTTTGTTCAGACATTTGGAGGAAAACAAACAAAAAGCTGAGTTCTTCAAAAGCCAATGTGTATTTTCACAAGTAACAGTATATATGGTATTTGGGGATATTTGAGAGATCTGCACGTGGATCCATGGAGATAAAAGTAGATAATTACTTTTCATTGTGATTTTTGGACTCCAATAAAGACCGAGGATTATAGTCTACCTTTCCTTTCACAAAAATATTTTGATTTTGAATGGTTTTGATTATCTGATTTTAGAAAGCAGACATCAAAGCATACACAACCTCTCTCAGATAAGACAGTACCAGGGATGGCTCCTAACAGTTTTAAGGTTCAGAACAGCTACAAATCAGTTCAGAGAAAGACGGTCATGACAAGACCACTGATTCATTGCGCAGCTGGAGAGATATCTGAAAGGAGTTAGGCACTGAAATTCTTTGCACTGCAAAAGTGTCCACTTTGAAGGTTTAATTGACACAAGCTCCTGTTAATGTAACCGTAAGAGTTCAGACCAGTACCTTTCATTTTACTCTGCAGCCATGATAATGAAAGAGGAGTCTCATGTTCCATGACAACAACTCAACATCATGCAATTTCCCATCCGATAGTATGATCTGTCCATTAAGTTGCTCACATAACTGCTTCCTAATTTGTTCACTCAGGCAACAGGTTAAACAGCTTAACAAAGTTCCATTACCTGACTTGTTGATGTTATCCTACCTAACTTGGATGAGCAGGTTTGAACGCAAAAACACCCACTGGAAAAGCAGTCTTTCAAAAGAGTAACTGACTGTTGACATAGCACACTCCACAGGGACTCATAACAAGGAACACTAAATTCTGCAATCACTACACCATGCAGAAGTAATCACCAAAGTGAGGCTTCTCTTTACTTCTAGATATCTTCTAGAGTATCTGGATGATACTCTGAGGAATGATACTCCAAATGGAAGCCTCTGTGAAAGTACTAGTCAGAGTCAGTATTTCCTGGCCCTATTCTCTGGATTTAGCAGTATTTCCCAAATCTTTTACAGCATGGCTTGTCTGCAACAAACTAGGCTACCCACAGGTGTGGCAGAGACAAGGTAGATGGCAGGAAAGGAAACCTGCACGTAAACAATTGTTCGGCCAAGAACTTGAAACCTCAGATTCCATCTGCCTCAGCACCCCCTTCTAGAATTTTAATATTGGTAATTTATTTCACCAACACCCAACAAATTTAAATAAAGCTAGACTTTCTACCATCTAACTTAATTTCAAGTCCTACAGTACATGGTACATGCCTACACTTCTCTGTTTTCTTTCCACCTGCTGGGTTGCCTGACTAAGGTCCCTAAATGCTGTCAGAATTGTCTTTTTTCTCTGCCAGTGGTTTAGCTTTTCTACACAGATCCATTAGAGAAAATGATCTCTTCTGGCTCCAACCTAGCCTCAGGGCTGCTTCACCAGCTGGCAAAGTTGAGTTCTAGGAAGTGTAAGTGCAAGCACAATGGTTCTGCTGCACAATGGTGAGTAGAGGAGGAAACCCTACTGCTGCTGCATTAGCACTGAACTAACACAGTCACACAGCCTTTGACACAAAGTTACCATACTCACAATAAGCTAAATGAAGGTCCTAAAAGTCAAACAAAAGTATTTCAAGGTTTCTCACACCTCTTTTGGGGTTATCTTTGACTGATCTGAGAGTGCCTTCCCCCTATCAGAACCACTGAAGGACATGCCAAAATCAGTCAGAGCTCCTACAGCGAAGTCCCTGTTTGTAGGGCTATTAAGAATGCAAATGCGTCCAGAGTCAGCTCAAATGCAGGGCCATACAGCTTTCAATTTAGTGGGTCATGGCTGAAGCACAACATGTTCTGTGCTTGTCCTGAGTCCTGTGCAAAGTGCAAGGCTTCTCTTCTCAACTGCTCTTCTGATCTTCTGTGGAAGCACTTCAGCTTCCACATTCTGCTCACTAAAGGTTTCATTAAATGTTTTGTCCGGGCTCCTGTAAATCAGGAGAAGAGAAGAGACAAATCAAGAGTTGAAGCCAAACATATGTAACCAAGAAGAGCACAGTGGTGTGAGTTTTTTCAGTGAATGTAGCATGGCTTGAAACAGAATCATGGGATGAAGAGGTCTATTGATATCACCTCCTCACTCCTGTCCCAGCATCCCCCACCAGTAACAGTTTTTCAGTCATCTGGTAGATTAGGAAGGTAATTCATTTGTACTATCTTATTTTTAAAGCATAGCCCAGTTCCTCAGTTACTAAATTATCACTCAAATACCTGCTGTGTCAAAGAGAGGATGGGCAGGAGTGATCAGCCAGGGTCCTCGCTGATGCTGATGCTGGCGAGGACAGAACAAGACTATTTATGAGAACACTTTGCACAACTTAGTCCTGGCCATCAAAGAGTTAATACTGCTTTATGTAGAAAATGAATTCTTGAAAAACACTATAAAGTGCAACAGTGGGCAGAAATTATTTCACAGAAAGATTCCAATGCTAAAAACTAGCTCAGTATTTGTTAATTCAGGGTGACTCCAGAGAGTAATTCATAAGCTTCTAAATTAATATTTTTAAGGAGGTCATAAAATGTGAACTTTAGTAACTGCTACAGCCAATCAAGGTGCCATCAATCTTGCCTTAGACTACTAACACACTAGTAATTACCTACTCAAATTACTTTAAAAGTTTAACAAAAGCTTATCTACAGATAGTATTGTAGCATGATATACTGCCATCTTAAAAATGGTAGTGTCCTGAATTCTCCTGGTTAATCTTTTAGTTATTTCAGATTAAAATTTCTGTAACTTACTCTCTATTTATTCTGTGTTTTCCTGGTAAGCTGTCTTCAAAAAATTCAATACATAGTAGATATGTAGAGAAGAGCTAGTAAAGAGCAAAGACCTCAGTATTTTTAGTAGAGAAAAGATTACAGAAAACAAGGATGGAAAAGAAATAGTACTTACTTTAAATTCACTTGAAAGGATATTTGGAGACAGTTCAACACAGAAACTGAAGAAATAAATATATTTTAAATTATTTTAATATTCAAGTTATTAGGACATAAACTTAATGAAGACATGCAAATAATATTGTGGGAGTTCACCAATACAAAACTGCACATACAGAGAGAACTAACCTATTGAAATTTAACAAGTCTAATATGACTTACATTCCTTAATTTTTCATTATATATTGACAGCAAAAAGTGTTCTATATCATTCTGTTGTACTGTCAACATCCTTACATCACTTCTAATAGAAAACTATTTTTGTAATTCAGATCAGGCAGTAAGTCTGCTGATCAGCACTTTGCTTATTCCACCATAAAGGCTACAGCTATTGCTTTTTGCTCTTTAATCTCACATTTTTCAGTAACAGAATACTCTCACAGATAAATTTGGCTACATCACATTAATACATCTAAATACACAATACACAGGATGTTGCTTCTGGGAACAAAGAATTCCAAAGCCTGAACAAGAAAAGGTAGTTCTTCAAAGTAACTGATGAAATTTTACCACTATGAAAAAACCAACCAACCAAACAAACAAAAAAACCCCAAACAAAGCCATAAACACCCCCCCCAACCTGAAATCAAATCAAACAACAACAAAAAATGAACAAACAAACAAAAACCCCAACAAAACCACCACCAACAACAAACACCAAAAAAAAAAAAATCCAAGAGAAGTAGCTTGTAGGACTACCAGAGTCCAAATTTCTGAATATTGGAAACAAAAAAGCACCAATTATTGAATTAGTATTTTAAAAATAGACAGATTACCCCACAGATACTGAATATGTACTTCTGGATGCAGCAGCAAAATCAGATTTTTAATCTCCCTATAGAAAGATTAACCCATTTAAAATGTGTTCAAGTACATAAGCAGTTATGATTCCATATCCAAGTCCATTTCATTACTAGAACAATGCATGGAAGCAAAATTTTCAAGTATGAGCAGGTAATATCTGCCTTCAATGCAAGAACTTGTTTGAAAGATGGTCAAGATTCCAATTACTCACGTATAGAAAGTCTACCTTTCTATACCATCTGTACAAAATCTGTACATCTGAACATCTGTACAAAATTCTATGCTGCAGGGAAGTTTTCTAAACCTGCTCACTTGCTGCTTACTGGATATTTCTATTTTTGTGTTCTTGATAAAAATTCCAATTCTACTTAACCTTAGACAACTTTCTTTTTGCCTAATAGGTAAAGGATGTTACAACCAATAGCCAAGTTTTGACAACAGCACCAATGAAACAGTTGAAGAATGTAGATCTATGCAAATAAATAAATAAATCGTATCCAAACACTCCTCTCTGTTTTCTAAGGTAAAGGATTACCACAGAGGAAGCAGGTGGAAAAATATAACTAAAAACTGTATTAAAATACTTTTTGATTTCCTATTTAATGGGTAGAAATATCACACAGGGGATGTATAATTTTAAACATTACCTAATACCTCTCTGAGAGCAGCAGTGGATGGTAATTATCAGATCTGAATGCAAAGAAATAATCATGATAAATAAAACCAAGTAATTTTTACAACCAGAATTCCTCTTTTCACAATCTCTTCTGGTAAGTAAGGTTTCCTTCTTTAGGTGAATTCAAAGGAACTGACTCCTTGGAAGTCTTGCAGTGTTTTGTGATGTTTATCCACAGGTGCTGATACAGCGGCCCCCTTCAAGAAAAAAGCAGAGCATATAATAATCTCCACATAGCTGATTTTGTGAGTTGGGAGGAGTGTAAAAAAATCTGTGGTGCCTCAGCACTTTTTGACCTTGCACTAATGACTGAAAGGGAATAGAAAACAACAGAGAATGAGTCACATACATGTTCTGCATGGTGTTGACATATGATTATATATGATTCGTGTGCATGGGCACTGCACTCTCAGAGTTCCAAGAGCTCCACTGCACACTCAGTGTTCCAATGCATGGGCTACCTGCAGCTTCCTGGTGCACCCAGGCAAGACAGTAAGAGACAGTGAATGGGTGTACAAGGATGAGCAAGTATTCCACATAATAACTGAAAAATTGTAATGTGTAATTATAGTGCACCAGTTGGAGGAGCTAAAGTAGAAATTATTTGATGTATTTAAGATAAGCCTACCATAAAGCAAATATAACTGGCTAGAGGTGAAATTTATTCAAACTATGTTAGGCTGGTGATTTCTTTTGTAGTTTGTGTGAAAATCCGATGTTGCATGCCATTTCTGTCCACCTCCACTTTCCAGCAATAAGTTTTAGCTTTCCCTATTCCAGAGCACAAACACATGTTTAAAGGATTCATTCTTACAAAAAGCTTTGACAAACAGGATAAAGCTACCCAAAGTTTTCGATAAGTTCAAGTGTAGTCTATCAAACCTAATTCAACTCCCAGAGCAGAACAGGCAACAGATACATGCCTCTTGCAACACAGAAACATTCCTCTGTTTTATTCAGATTTAAACACCTGGAGTCATGTTTTATCATTGGTACCTAAATCCAGAGAGATACTTTGTTTCAGTTCACACACATAGGATTTCTGCTGACATAGTAGAGATGTATACAGGTTTTTGCAAGAAATGCAAATATTAGCATGAGAACTGAAACAGGAAAAATATCACTGAAGTGTTAAAAGTGGGAGCATGTCCCAGCTTTTGTTTCACTTGTGTAGCCATAGTGCCCTCTAGCAGCCGAAAGAGAAAATACAAGGCCTTATCTCGAGGAAAAAAAAAAAGAAACCCACATACGAAATCAGAAGTGGTTTGTTTTGTTTTGTTTTTTTAAGCAGAGAAAGCACAGTTTGCAAATGAGAGGAAGAACATTTCTTCATGTTAAAACAAGGTACTTTAAAGGAAAGGACACTTCTCTTAGCTTTTATGCAGCAGAGCTCTGCAGAACTGAGCAGCTCTATAAAAATGAGGGGTCTCACGCTAAAGGCATTTCTGTGCTTCAGTACATCTCAGCTACACTATACATACACGAGCAACACGCACCTGACTTTAGCAAAAGGATATAGATTTCTACATGTATAGATCAACACACATTTTTGTGAAGTCTTTTCTCTTTGGCTCAAATACCTTTAATGCACAAAATTATGTGCAAGACAAAGAATAAATTATGACCTTTAAATCCTAAGAATTTTTTATCATTTCCCTAGAGAGCAAACTATTGGTTAGAGAAGAGTTCATATGGATTTGAGCTGGGACATATCTTGACTGGCTGCAGACTATCACAAAAACACTTTTGAGAAGCCAGTGTTTCCTTTCCTTCTGCAAAAGAACCCTAGGTTTAAGAAACCGAAGTCATTCTTCAGAAACTAGGAAAAGAACATCTGCACTGTTGAAGGCCTGTAAACAACATTTCTGATTTCCAATAATCTTCACAGCTTGTCAGGTGGAACTCTAACACAATTACTTTTCTCCCCTTTCTTTGCAAATAAAGAGTATACACTAGACAACATTAAAAGATCTGGGTTTTTAAAGAAAAATTTTACCCATCAAATTACTATCAAAAAAATTCTGTGCATCTGCAACACAGAAAAATAAAATAGTGTAAAAGAGTAAAAGGACTATCATACCCTCTCTGTATCCAAGAGGTCAAAATGAAACAAACAGGTCTACTGTACATGTTTTTCAGAAAAATGAATTTTGAAGAGTGTACATCAAACTTTTTTCTTCCATTTGTTGATAGGGGAGCACTAAAATCCAGTTCACCAACTAGACCAGACAGATTTGCTAACTATGGTATTCCAATCTTTGGCAGAGAGAGGTAAGAAACTGTGTTAGTCTGTTCTGCTAACAAAGCAGAAAGGATCTTGGAATTCAAGAATTAAAACTATAATATCAAAATTACTATAATATACCACAGGGTCAGATGAGATGATTTTCAAAGACATCAACTGGTCTCAGGATTACAAGCTTACTGCAAGAAGAAGAAAAAAATGTTAGTCTTCACTCAAACCAAGACCAAAGTACAATCATTCAGGTAAGTTTTAGCATTAACACATATAGAAGGATTTTAAAAATAATTATCTATTAGGAAAAATAGATGGTATGGGTGGTATATTCTTGAAATCCTTCTCATTAGTTCCCATTAGATCTCAAGAGAATTCAAACAAAGATTGAAATCACCAAAGTCTATTTTTGATGTGAGTAGTTTTGATGTCCTCAGAGTTAAAACATACTTCAGAATAAAACATGCAGAGGCATATTTAAATAAAAAAATAATTACTTTATAAGACTACAGTATTTAGGTACCTATGTAAAAAGCACACTAGTGCATTTATAAAGGTCTATGTCGACCTCTTTACACTGAGCCCACAAAAACTAAAGGTTCATCTTCCCCAAGGATAAATTTACAGCTATATTGGCTCATTTGAGAAAGATGAAGCTTTTTTATTTTATCTTGATCAAGAACTTTTACTTTGTCTGACTTAACAGGTTCATTTGAAAGTAACCAAGTGCTGTAACAATACAGTAAGATACAACTCCACTCAGAACAGTATGATAATAAATTTTTTTCAAATTTCACCCCTTTTCCCAGAAACCACTAAAATTTCTATTATTTGTTCCAGTTGCTATAATATTTTCATTGTAACTTGCAGTAAAAGATAAGTAATATAGGATTAAATCTGACTATATCTTCATTAGTTGTAACATTAAAAAATCAGTTGAACTAGAGTAAATGAGGGGTTTCATTGAAGGTCTCTACCCCTTTATATTACTTTGTGCATTTGTACAACTGTAGTGCATGACTGGTCTTAAGAGGAGAAATATGAACAGAACTGGCCATAAGCGTTGCTTCAAAGATATATTCCTGTTAGATTTCTGTTTTGTAGAGATTGTACCATAGCCTGAATTACTGAATTTCTTTACTTCAAATGTTTTGTAGTTCAACCAAATGTAGTTTTAAATAATATTGCCATTGACTGCATGTCATCTCACATCTTACTCAAGTCCTTTAGCATCTAAGTGGAAAATAAAATATCTTCTTAAATGTTACCTTTTATTCCATGGAAATTTTGAAAAGCTGTCTGGAGGAAAACCAAGCCAACAGGATGTTTTTGTTTGTTGACTGAAACAAGGATGCTGCTCCAAGTGACTAAATATTTCACTGTAAGCTATGTGTATAAGGATCTGACTGAACTGAAGTGAGAAGCATTGGCTAAGGTGGTAGCAAAAAGATGGAGGGGAGAGCAGAGCTAGACAAGGAAGACAGAGCAAGCCAACAAGAAATCAAATTAAGAAAATAATTTGATAATGACAGAAATCTGTATAGAATCCATTCTGACTGCAACTGGGACATAGTTTTCTTATGTTCAATGACATACAACCACAATCGGTTTTGACTGGGGTTGGTTTTAAAGTGAGAATAAACCAAGCTATTCTGGTGGTTTTCAACCACTTGCAAGGTAACAGCAGGGAAAAAAATACACACCCGTAGGAAGTTTGCAGAAGGAAGGTGATAAATAGCATTTTAAAAGGTTTCCTCCCCTTACCAGCAGAGCAAGGTGCAAAGTTTCAATGAAATGAATCTTGGATGGATGCATTACCAGGCTGAATTCAAAACAAGCAGGCAAACTTGGAACCCAAGTTTTCAAATTATACGATACAGCAATTTCAGATGATTTGTAAGAAGCATCCATGTAAAAAACACATTTATAGTTGCCGTTAGCTTGTGTTGAGTGACTGCAGTGAAAAGGCAGTTTCGAGCAACAAAGTACGCCACAAAAACACTTCATGGAGCATGGATAGTGTTTTCCTGTGCTGTACCTTTCTGTAAGACAACACACAGAACATCTCCACCTCATGGACTGTCAATTTGGCACCCTTCAAATGTACCAAATTAATTTAAAAAGTAGAAAAGCTTGTACTTAATTCAGTGAATTAGAACAGCTCATTCAGAGCACTGGATAAAAAGGTTCTTAAAATATTTTATTTTGCCTGAAATTCAGTGTAAAAGGAAATCAATTTCCCAAATACAATTCCTTACGGCAAAATTTAGAACTTAGTGTAACAAGCATGGCAGTCAATTGTGACATTTCAATGTGAAACTAGGACTGTACAAAAATTTAAGTGCATGTTTTTTGCAACAGTATATGCATACACATCAGGGCAGAGGGAAAAACCAAACCAAACCAAAAGCTCAACAAAAAAAACCCCAAACCAGGATCCAGTTCTTAAAACCCCTTCAAATAACTGAAAAGCACAAAAAAAATTCTACAGCTTGAGCTCTTCTCTCTAGAATGCTACTACTTCTACTTTCCTCCATTCCTACTTTGGCATTGAAAAAAAAAAGGAACAGGGGCATGACTTATACCAGTTCTCCCCCTCTTTCCAGGAAAAGACAAAAACACGGACTAAAGAACACACCCTATTAACTGAAGTACTATCACAAAATCACAGAATATTCCAAGTTGAAAGGGATCCACAAAGATCATCGAGTCCCACACTTAAGTGAATGGCGGTACAGGTTCAGATCCATCTATTTGATAAATAATACAATGGTTTTGTGATGCACTCATTAATTAATTAATGGGGGGGAAATATTAAATCAAAACAACACCCCACCTACTCCCTTCAGAACAAAAACAAAAGCCAAGACTTTAATACTTAACAAATGGGTTTCCTTTTGAAACCAGTCCGGCAAAATGCCACTAAGTAGAAATAAAAACAAGTTTTTCTGAGAGGTCCTTTACTGCAAAAGAGTAGGCAGTTCCCCTTCCTAAGAAGCAAGTTCAGACCTCACATACCAGAAGGACCTGCTAGAAAGAGCCAATAAAGATTTTCTGTGGAGTACACTAACATTTCAGATATTTTTGAAAGGTGAATATGCGCTATAGTGTGAACATAGGATTTTCCAAGTGTTGCTTTTGAAATGAAATAATGAAATCATAAAAACACAGGAATATAAAAAAATGCATTAGTTGTGTACTCAAATTTTTAGAATATTACTTACTAAGTATTCAGATTCTCCTCACAAGCAAGTATTGCTTGTTATTTTTGTGGCATCAAACTTTCTTCTAGAGTTGCACAGTGCAGATATAAAAAAATTCCTTATTGTTGGAGAGTATTATTCTATTTAAGATTTGACTCGCATCACTTTAAATTCAGAACATCCAAAAGTTTTTATGCAGAGTACACCATGTGTTAATGTAGATAAAACACGATTGAGATTGGTTTTATATATTCAGTATTATTTTAGTGGAAGTGATAGTGATTCAAGCTCCTTTTGTGAACATGGGGGTGGGGGTTGTCATCTGGAATGGTCTTTTCTCTTTTTTTTTCTTTTTTTTTTTTTTTTTCATCACGAAGGACCATCGCCTTAGCTTTTTTGGTTATTGCTTTTTTTTTTTCTTTTTTTTTTTTTAAGACCATTCCATTTCTTTATTTTTTAACATCTTAAAGTCATAAGGACTTATATGCAAAGCAGTCATACACTTTATCATTAAAACCCATAGGTAAAATACGTACACAAATCCAACAAAAGGCTAGTACATAGTAAAGCCTAAGCATACTACTATGCAATATTATGAATACATAACTTTAGAGACTTCAGTTTAGTACTGTTATCTATTCATTTCTGAAAACATTCACAAAGATTTTAAATGCAAATTTTCATTCCGTATCTGGAATAGAACAAAAATTATCTATGTTATAACAACTTTTGGTCATTTGTGTTTGACCAATTCAGTAAATTACAAAGAACCCAAAGAATTCTGTAACTTTCTGTAGAACTATGTAATAAAAACATTGCATATGTTCCTAGTATGATGTCTTTAGCAATCATTTACTGAAATGTAACTCAAACATCAATCTCTCAAAATGTATAACTGACCAGCTGCTTTTTAATCTATATCTGAATCCAACTTCATCACAAAACCCCTTTTAATACAAAGATGCAGAAGTACATTAGGTAATACTAATGCAACACAGGTGCAGTTCTAGCATTGTCGTTGATCAGTTGAATCATCTTCTCCATGAACGAGATTCATTCTCTTCTTCCTCTTCATCATCATCTTGAAGCAGTGAGTCATCCACCAAAGATTCTTCCTGAAACTTTAAGAGAAAAATGTGGTAAGTGTTATATCAGAAAATGTTAAAAATCAAAAGGCAAAATGCAAATCTCTGGCACTTGCACTTTAATACAAAAGAAAATTTGGTTGTGAATAGGTAAACATTATTGCTTTCAAGAAAATACACTGGATGTGTATGTCTTATATACATATATTACTAAATGGCAAATGAAACTTTTTTTTTTAATATACTTCAAAATGACCATGACACATGCACCTCATCCTTAAAGCTCTTCTGATTCTTCAGTTTATCATTCATGTCCAAGCTGCTATGTTCCCATGAAACTTAATATGCTATACTGAAAATTAATGGTTTTCTGCATGATCACAGTATTTATGTCTGTTTTCATCCAAGAGCTTAATCCACCTGTTCCACAGTATCAAAAAGGCTGAATCTGGGATTTTTTGATTTTGACAGCTTTATCAAGATTAAAATCAATATAAAAAATTAAACAAGGCAGGGAGACAGGTGTTCAGAGAAATTGAGACACACTGTATTAGTATATTTTCAATTCCATTCCATAACAACTTGTAGTAACTTGACAGACTTCAAAGCCCTTGAATATAAGTTGCTTTAATTTCTATCTACAAATAGACACAGCGGTGTATATAAACTATCCTACCTTGGAAATTTTTTGATGATCACAATTAACAACAAACTCTGCCATAGCTAAAGAAAGGACTAAAACACAAGGACGTCTTTCCCTAGCAAAACTGCCCAGCTGTTAGATAGCAGCTGTGTTCTTTCTTGCTTAGTCTTTGTGTCTAAGGAATTGTAGGTTTTTTCCTACTTCTAAATTCAGCAAGAGGTGTGAAGGTTGATTTGCAAAATTATCAAGTATTCAGAGAGAGAAGAGGCTCTAGGCTGAAGAAAGCCTAGAACTAAGCCTTCTCTCTTTCCAGTAGGCTCTTTTACAGGAGGGAGGAACTACTATCTTCATTACTCTTGCATACACAAAGCACAGTTTCAAAAGGAACTCTGTTGACACCTGACCCATCTATCAATGTATGCCTGTGTAGTTTGACCCTGACTAAAACACAGAAGCTTTCTGAGGGGACTTAGATTCTTTCCTGGTATTCCCTGATGTTCAGTGAGATAAAATACAACAGTGCAACAGTCAAAGAGGAGGAGTCCTGGGCAGTGCACAGCACAGAACTCTACAGAGCACAGGACTGAGTGGTAGTAGAGATGATCAAAAAGCCAGGCTTCCATACAGGGGAACAACTACAGGGAGAGAAAATAACTGAGGGGAAGTATGACTGTCCCTGTACATAAAGTAGCTTAAAGAAAATGAAGAGAGAACATGTAGGTGGCAGATCCAATAGAACAATACTGATTCAGGGTAGACATAGTTGAACAGTGGCATTCCCTGTTACAGGACATTACAGATGTTATTCAGATTCCAAAGAAACCAGATAAATTAATACAATAAACACATGTCAAGGCCTTTCAACTACAAAGACACCACATCTCTGACTCAAGGGGTCCCTCAGCTGCAAACCCCTGATGATTAAAAGCTTATCTCTACTTACACATTTTATACTCTTCTTAGGCATCAGTTGTTGACTCAGCAGAGTCAACTCTTTTGTTAGGCACCCAGGTGTAGAACATAAGGCATCTAAGAAGACCAGATGCTTTTATAATTAGCTGGCGACTCATCAGGGATTTTCTAAAGTGCTCAAGTCCAAAAGATTTTCCTCTTATATATGGACTGGGAACCCTCTGTGATTATTAAGAATCTCACTCGGCTGAATTATGTATCTCCTTTTTTTTTTTCTTTTTTTTTAAGACAAAGTATCATTCAAGTCTTAAGCCTGCTACCTTCTCTAGCATAGTACTGAGCTGAACTAACATGGCATAGATATGGAATAATGAAGAAAACTCTTTCATGTGCTTACAACAGCTGCTATAAAACAAATTAAGTAAGTAGCAAGCAGACAAAACCAATGAACAGCTACAGGTTTTGATCCAAGTTCAACTCTTGGGTATTTTTCACAGCAATAATTAGCTAAGGCAGTTAAAAGACACATCTCTCTCTAGTTCACCTACCAATGAATCTGTGCTTTCCTTCCTTTACTCTCCTGAAATGTTTGCCTATCCCTCCATGCCCTTCCTTCATTACACAAAAAGTCTCGGTGAAGTGGTTACTCAAGGAGACCTCTCAATACTGCAGACTCCTTGCATCCACACACTGCTCTTGATCTTCCCAGGCAATACTTCCCTGAAGGAGATGTGACAAAATGCGCTCTGAAGATTTCATAATATAGTCTCTTGAGTATATTATTATATATATTATTATATATATAGCTCATGACCATCTGACAATGCTTGAGGTTTGTGTACATGAGGAAAGTAGCACTCAGTAAACTGGAATGCACAAATGTCTAATATGAGAGGTACCTATCTTCAACTGTTACAAAAAAAACAAATCAGCATTTTTGGACACAGGAAGTCAAAAGACAAAGTGGCTTTCTTCAGGAAAAAAACAGAAAGTGAACACCACCAAAACTAACCAAATCTGGTTGTATCAAAGCAAACTTGTGAAGCTGCTTCTGTGGTAGATCCACCAAAATGCCACAGGAAAAAGATGCAGACAAAATATCGTCACTGAGTAAGTCAATGACACTTCAACTTTTCTATGCCAATTATGTGGATACAGTGTGTGGATACAGTTAACTGACAGTAAATAAATCTGGAAAAAAGATTGCTTGACTTTGTCCCCAGGTGACATTTATTTTTCTGATTTCACAAACATAGGTATTTTGAGTGCAATGAGTTAGATTGCATCAATACATATTGCCCCACTATTCCTACATTAACCAGTTAGGATTATTTGGACAAGGCTTTAGTATCTCTCATGGACCATGACGGAGACTAACACACAGCAAGGGTACTTTAGCTGTCTGAATGAAGTCAGAAAATGCTCTGAATTATTCCTTCACCTGTATCCTTCAAGCTGTATCTATAAAGGAAAATTAAGAGTCTGAAATATGATGCTCCAAGAAATTAGTGCCAAAAGCATATGGCACAAACCCATGTTTTGGACAAAATTGTCAATCTCATTCAAGTTCAAACCTGTGCCTTCAATTTTCTAGGTATATACTCTAAAGTTTTTTGATATGTAAGAAATGAAATATTTCTGCAAGGAAAAGCAAGGTATCTAGACTTTCAACACCCTGAACCCCAAGAACATACAGAAACCTACTTTCTGATATCAAAATATGAGTTAGATTAAAAAATACAAGTATGAATCCACAGATAAATTTTCTTTTTGAAAAACCTGTATTATTTCATCTTAAAAAAGAAAAATTAAAATAACAAATAAAGAAAAAGGAAGCTCACTTCTTCTTCATCAGGTTCAGCTTCTTCTGTTTCAGCAGCTGACATACTAGCAACAGGCTTGTTCCATGCCAACTTTAGCTCTTGTCCTTTGAAACGAGATCCATGAATTGCAGCCTAAAACAAGTTTAACTATCTTAGTTACATATGACTTTACAAAAGAAAATCTAAGTTGTAATATGTTCATACTGAAGTACTGTTACTAAGTTAAATGCAACAACTTCATTCACTGCACATGGAATTCATACATCCTTTGAGGAAAATGATGAAAATACATTCAAAGAATGTAAGCTTAGAAAACCATAAATCATTTGGTAATGTGGGTAACATACTGAACCAACACCTTCCTGTTTTTTAGTATTATTTTGCTGGGTTCCTCACCTTTCAAAGACAGACACAAAACTGTTAATGCATAACTTACTGGAAGACGTAAAGACATCCCCACAAATGACTTAACACATTTTAAAAAACCCAACAACCAAACAACTGAAAAAAAAGCCCCTTTGTGATTACAATTTAATCGACTGGAAAACGTTCCACTTCCTGTAAAGCTGTTGTAATTGAAATGTAAAAATTTTTAACTTATGGGATATTCATGTCTTTCTAAGTACCAGCTGCATTAAGTGGCTGCTTTGGAAATAGTATGTTCAAATTAAAGTAACATGAATGAGCATAAATCAGTGTTAGCAACATTCCGAAATAACCGTCATGGTCACAAAAGATTTATAGTACAATCTGAAAGTACAGCATAATGTGAAATGTAGAAACAATTACATGTTCAATGACATCTGAACATGAATTGTGTGATATTAAAGTCCCCAGGTATAAATTTTAAATCTGTACATATAAATTTATGATAAATTTAAAAGATTCTATGCTTATTAAAATGCAGCTCAGGAGCTTTTTGTCCATGGTCTCACCACAATGTCATACAACTAGAATTTTTAGAAGTACTTATAAGTGACATTTAGGTCCAGAAATAACTTGTAATCTTTGGAAGAAATTACTACTACATAAAAATGCAACATTTTACAAAAGCGAATCTTCCTCTTCCTTCTAGGCTAGAACATATATGGTCATAAAGGCTAGGCCCATTTTCATTTAAGAAGGTAAAATATTAGCTGCGTTTACTTCACAATTTGCCTCAGCAGCAGTTTTTAATTATTACCTTCTACAACTTCTCAAATTGCCAGTCTTAATGCTTTAGCTGTAAACACAGACATTCCAATGGAAATATACTTAATATGCAAGAATATCATAAAAAATATAAATTTTCCTAGATTTGATTGAACCCAGTTTTTATAAAATCTTCATTTAAAAATGAAGGTGAAATTAGACACAAAGTCTAATCAAACACGAAGTTGACAATTAAATGTTTTAACGCTCATAGAACATGGACATCTCAAACATTGATCATGAAATCCTGATCCTTGCAGTAAATCATACTCCATCTGGGAGAAGTACAGACTTTATTTGCATGGTCCACAAAAACAGATTATTGTTATAGGTGACCTATTTTTCTTTTCAGGGAAGCAGAACTTTCTCTCCACACTTAACACACAGTATTTCTTATGTAAACTACAATGTCAAAGAACATGAAACTGCAAAAGGAAGTACCCAATAGCAGGAAGCCCCAAAACTAAAATCCCAACTTAAATTCAGTTCATTTATGAATATACTAATTACAGCAGCTTTTATCTTCGAACAGAACTTTTGTTCACTGTTGAACCGTGTTCCTTCAACACAGCTGTCCAATACTGGTTTTCCCTATCAATCAGTATACACCACGTACCATTAACTGTACCTCTTTTTTTACAGAATAAATACTATCTCCATACAGTTAGTGCTCATCATTGCTATAGCTAAGAGTTTCACAAACAAAACAAAATTCTGTGTTTTTGCAAAACATCTTTGGTACATGGATATCAAAATATCTAACCAGAAATGATACTCAAAACTACTGTCCCCAGCAGTTAATTTGCATTGTAAACAGCAGTTTTTTTCTGTCAATCACCTCACTGGTGTCTCAAGATGAAAAAGAGAATAGTCTGGCCAGGCATGAAAACTGTGTTTAGGTAAATTCCACAAGATAAAATTTAAGCAAAATATAAACATAAAATGAAATCTTTCCATACAACCATACTGCAAATATGAATCAATTCTTTCTGCGGTTGCTACTATTTTCAGGAATACTCCATCCCAGCAGTGACAAGGATTTTAAAGAAAGAAAAATCATTTGCAGAACAACTATGTTCATTAATTTGTTCAGGATCACATAGTATACCTATATTAAATGCCTATACCATGGACCAAGGCAAGAGTCCTGCTGAGCCAAATGTATTAAGTTCTAATGATCCATATGTAATGATACTGAATTATAATGGAAGTCAACTCTGGATTTCAGTTTCTAAAAGTTACTTCTGCAATTCTATGCTTCTGTAATTCCATACATTTCTAAAAAATACGCTAAAAAGGGGAAAAAAAGAATCAGAACAAACCCCATTTACACAACCATGGGTTTTCAGACAAAGGTAAACCAAATTGATCCCAAAGTAAATATATAGGTTGACTCTGCAGGATGTCAGTGAAATTCCAGGTAGACTATGAGGGTACCACATCTACAGGTGAAAAAAGCTGGCAAGTAAATGAACATAAACCAAGACATCCAAGTATCAATTCCTAAGTGTTTCTCTAATTTCCCTCTTACATCCTGCACCTCACTTTGCTATAAACTTAATTTCCTAAGTATTTCAGTACTATACAGTTCTGACATTTTTGTTTAATTTAAACTTCTGTGTCGATGGTTTTAAAATAGCATTTAATTACATTTAATCAAATACAGAAGTGTAAGATAAGAAGTATTTGAATGCTGCAGTGTATTTTCAAGAAAGACTATACTCACAGCTTCAGCTTCTGCTCTTGTTTTAAAAGTAATCACCGCATGGAGAGAAGAGTCATCTATCTGGCAATCTTCAATTTCACCATATTGCTTTTGATAAATAAACAAACAAAAAGGTTTAGTAAAACAGTTCTCCTACCTCTACAAATGCAGTCCCAAACCAAATGCCCTCAAAAAAAAACCCAGTAGAAAATTAGAACTATGTATATTTCACAGTCTTAGTGCCAGAGTACTTCTCCTGGCGAAGAATACAGTTACATGTACTTACATTTCCAAAACACCAAAATGCTCTCATCTCCGAATTTCCCAATTCCTATAGGTATGAGGTAAAACTATGATAGAAATAGGCTGTTCAGCTTCAGTATCTCTCTTCTGATTAGAAAGAAGGGATCTTGAAATGATTACATTATGAAACTCTACCACAAAAATATTTCTTGGGGGTCAGGAACTACAGAAAAAGTTTGAAAACTTAACTGTATTTCAGCATCTTAGTTACATGACCCATCTATCCTGTAAAGGCCATGATAGTACTGCTTCCTTTGATGCTGCAATCACTGTAAGCTGCAAAAACCAAAAAAAACCCACATCTGTGACAGTGGACTGCACTGCTGATGTGCAGAGGGTTGTGGTATACCACAGAAACAGAAATACAGCTCAGAGCATTTCCAATGGAATTTGAAGCAAGTTTAAAGCAGCAAACTTGCAACCTGCGAATTTTAATAATTAATTTTTTCTCAGTGTTCTCCTACTAACACTGTGAAGGGAATTGTATTTGTTCATGTTACTAAGCTTCTTTTTTGATTAATATTTTGGCTTGTTAAAGATAGTTAAGTTTCCTATAAAAAGAGAGACAGATCCTTGTTTGATTTTTCCTTTTTTTTAAAAGCTTCCTGCACGACTGCCTGACAGGAAATATTAAGTATGCTGACTGGAGTAGAATTTAGTGGACTAACTGGCTCCTGAACTTCTCCCTTCAGAGAGGACCACTGCAATTAAATGTTGAGAAAAAATCCCCAGACAAACAAAGGGGAGGGTGGCACAGATGGAGATTCACATGATATTCTTAGCATTTATTCCACAAAATAAACAAATCTGCTTTTATTATACTCTTTTCTTTTAACGGACGATAAGTGTTTTTTATAAATTTATGTTGATTTTTCACTATTATATTTGCAAAGAAAAATTTGCTAAAAATTATGTATGTCAATTTATCGTTTTTTAGACTGAAAATAGGAAAAAAAAAGTAGAAGAAGACCTGACTTCTTCAGTACATGATTAGACAAATGTTTGGATGCCTTTTCAATATCTACATATAATTTCACAATTTTCACTCTGACTCTTAAATTCAGAAAGATGGGCAAAAGCACTGAAAATGTCAGAAGAAAATTTTCATTACGCACTTGTTAAGATACTTCAACAAAGACAAACAGACTTCAGCTACTGGAAGTTTGGCAATAAATCAATCTTTGTTCTCACCATCCCTTCAGTTATTTTATCTTTCTGTACCTAAAAATTTGTAAAAAATTTACGTATGTCCAGAGCAAATAAGTATTACAAGCCGTTTGTCTTTGTATGAAAAACAAAAGCCTTGTAAATGCTATGTGATTACCGCTATAAGTAATTGAAGCAATAGTGTATTTTTCCTGTTCTACCTTTTCCTAATGTATCCTCTGCATTGAATTAATGGAAGGATGTTATCGAAAGGGGAAAAAAAAAGAGTGCAATTGTGACATACCGCAAAGTGAGGCAGAAGATCTTCTCTGTCACTTTCGGTAAACGCAGAGATCTCCAGTGCCCTGGGCCGATGATCCACCACCGCGTGCACGGGAACTCCTCGGCCTCTGCCCCGGCCCCGAATTCCTCTGCCTCTGCTACGTGATGCACCCCGGCCTCTCGCATGAACCCCTCTACCGCGAACTGAAGAGAGAATCCCTCGCTTGGCAGCCTAAGATGTTTACACATAACATATTGACAGATCAAAATGCACAATCTATGTATTTACATAGAATTAGCAAACACGTATTCCAATGTTTCCTACAAGCACATCCTCAAGAAAGCCACAGAAAGAGCAGTTTGCAGGTCTTAAGATAACAGAAAGTGAACATTTAAGTAATATTCAAAAGCTAATTAACTATAGGTCAATTTTTACCAGACCAATAAAAGGATGGAAATAGGAAACAAGAACCAGGTATCAAAAGAGCCGTTATCTGTGAATATTAACTCCTCATAGGAAAAAAACAACTGCTGTACAACTGAAATTTCATTATCAAAATTTCTTGAGATGGTGTGTAACTACTTAACTAGTCGCTTTACTTTATCCATTGTCTCTGCAGTCTAGGCAAGACCTTTATTCTGACCAGAATTATTGCAGCTTAAGAGCTTTTGGCCTCAGTATTGTGAGACGTGAAACAAAGGTTTTTAAGGGGCACCTCCAAGCATAAAATATACACTGAACACTTGGCTCTAGGTACTCAAAAATTTCCATTCCCACAGTTCCTGTGTATCCCTTCTAAAGAACTGGTGTATGCTCTTCAAGAACAATCAAAGGAAGGTCATTAAAAGACAGTGACAGTAATTTAAAAAATAATTTCCAAAAGTTACTTAAAGTTTTGAATGACCACTTTCAGGTATCTAATTTCAATGTTTACAGAAAGAAGAAAGATCTTTTCATACCCAAATAGATCTGCCATAGGAATCAAGTGTTAAATGAAATCACCACGCTCTTAATAAATCCTACAGTGTTTACAAACTCAAGAAGCGATGGCACTACTTTAATGCATGTCAATGATGCCACTCATGAGGAAATAATTTTCTGATGGCTTAATTAATTAAATTATTCAGATAATTTTACAATAGTATCTAGTTTGCTTTTTAGTTTTTTATAAACAGAATCCTGAGGCATTTGAGTTTTTTTAATTTTGTTCCTTGTTTGAGTCTTTTAAACATTTTAAAATGTTTAAATGAGTAATTTGGCGCATGCTGACTCAACAAACAAGCTGTAAACTATTTGGATTTTCTTTCAGTAAAGTCAGGGTCACCTGGAACAGAAAAACAGGTTATGAGTCAAAGAAACAACACATTAAATATTGTGGGAGTCAAAGTCATGAGCACAATGTGTGAATAAAAAATTTTAGAAGAATTTTTAACAATACCAAAGAATCAAACAAACATCAAGGGGGGAAAAAACCCACATATCCCTCTTGTAATCTGTGCAAGGGCTGTATTTCATGCTGTTCCCTGAAACATATAAGTCTGCATCACTGATGACCCTGCGTTTCTCCATCTACTTCTGTTAGTATTTGCTAAAGGCTTCAGGAAATTCATTTAAATATTACTGTCCTGAAAGAGCTCTTTTTTACCTAACTCAAAATACAAACAGACTTAATGAGTGATGGAGTAGGATTAGTGCACTCAGCTACTTTTCCCATTTTACATGTCATTCAATTCACATATTTTCTGAGATGTAGAATTTATAAGCTAGCTTTCAGTACACTAATACAGTATTATCCACCGCCAGAAAACATACTATTAACATAAGCCTTTGTATCATCTCTACTCAACTGGCTTGATTTACTAGCAAAACTATTTTCACAATTACCAAAGCTGCATAACTACTTAGTTTTAAAGTAAGGTTTTAATGCAACTTCGCTGCACGTACGTGCACTCTGTTCATATGCAGTAAGACATAAGACATGACTAAACTTCATTAAGAGCGATTTAAGTGACACAGCAGTCCTGCTTAACAGTAAAAAGAGATAAGATTAGCAAGTGCTTCAAGTAGATATTACACAATAATCATATAGGCAAGAAAGTGCAATATAACACAGAATAACACCCACAGTATTCATACTTTCTCAAAATTAGACACACATATGACGAATTCCATACAGCCATCTCAATTCTTTCTCAAAGCAAGTACTTGAAGAAAAAGATTGTGTTTTTACACATTAAATATTTCTTGAAACACTGTATTTGCTTTTGTTAAGTTCTCCTCTTGAAACCAACACTGTAATAATATTACTTCTGGCACCTTAGGCTTTTTGATAAATCTCATTAAAAGGATGCTAACACTTAAGAACAGAAGATTAGCTGGTGTTTCTTAACTTTTCTGTGTCAAACACAAAGCAACCTTCAGGCAACAATTTAAAAACACTCCATGTTCTCAAGAAAACATTACTACCACAAATCTATAAAATATTATGTCACCTAAATAGTTACAGAATTTTAAAAAAATAGCAATTGCAATTAGAGACAATAGTATTTCTCAATTCCATTGCAGTAGAGAAAGTGTTTTTTTTAAATATTATTGCTAAACATCTCCATCCACATTCAACTTAATACTGCACTCTGGATAAAAATAGTTTATGATAGAATATGCAAGCTAATAAACATAAAGGAAAGTATTTGATTAAAAGTTAATTGCTACAAAAGAAGACACAAACATACTTCCAGCTGCAGTTCTGTATATTTTCGTCTTAATTCAGTAACTTCCTCCCCAGCTTGCATCTTCTTGTATAAATCCAGTTCCGTATCTAGTAACTCCTTCTGCATCTGAGAAATTGTTATGGTAAATTATTAGTTCCACAGTCCACATTCTCTAAGGAAACAACTGTTCAATGAAAAGCTGTAACTTTGCAGGTTACCACTTATTACACTGGATTTCCACCGTCAAAAACAAACAAAGCACAAGCTTAGGACCCTTCATGGCAACGTGAAACCTCCATCTGAGCTTTGTGATGTCAAACCTTTTAGACTAGCAAGCAAAGCCAAAGCTAATGGAATATTTTCTGAAGATATATACAATAAGAACTCAAGATTATATGGTGATGGTGATGAAATGAACAAAAAAAAGAAAAAGGCAGTACAGCTATGAATGATACAAAATCTGTGATCAGTACTGAGAAAAAGCATCTAAGTTTATTACCATGTCATAATGCAAAAGCACAAATGGTAGTTCTGTTCAGACCACAGTGAAAAAACACATGAAGTAATAAGACCTTTGCTAACAAAAGACAGGTCTCTAATGCACTCGAAGTTACCTTCCAGGACACAGTACCTTAAAAAAATTATCAAAGTTCAGAAAACACAAATGGAACAGAAAGGTATCTCTGAACCCCCATTAGGCCATGTTCACTGTAACCACTGAGGTGCTGGGAAAGATTTATGTGACCATGAAAACTTAATTTGAAGTTCTGATCCAAAGTGAAACTTTTCTGTCTTCTTTTTTTTAAAGAAAGAAGCAGGACCAAAACATTTCAGTGACATCACAGAGGAAGGCTAACTACAAAAAAAACTACAGAGGATTGTGAAATAGTTTACAGTTACACATGCTGAATCAAAACAACAACATGAAATGTTTGCAAAGGCTGGATGTCACGAGATCAACATTTCATGCTTGTGACAGTTGAACACCAAGTATCACCACTGATAAAAAAGGCAATTTTTTTTGTTTTCTTCCTGGAATCTTTAAAAGAAAAAAAACTGGATTATTCAACTGGCAACTTCAACCTCAAGTCTATTCAGCCCTATTTTCTGATTATCTACTGCAACCAGATGAAAAAATCCATTATCTCCTGTATAATGGTTTTCCAAATTTTCAATATTGGAACCAGTGTTTCTCTCAAATCCCACTGTGCTGCAATAAATCAATGACATGACAAAAGAAGCGCTTCTCAAGTTTAATGATGACCAGCAGTAGGCACTCACAGAGCAGCCAGTGACACTGGTGTAATGAAGACTTTTGAGGTTTATTATTAGTGGTCTTAATGAAGACTTCTCTGTTAGAGAACTGTGCCAAGTCTGAACAAGAAAATACCTCCTTCAGGACACACCAACAGGCAGCAAAGGTTTCTCACTTAAAGGGGAAGAGCCTTTTGTAATCTGAACGAACTCGAAGAAGCAAAAATAGGTAAAGATAACGGCAGAGTCATGTGAGCCTCATCTTCCTATCTTCACTGTCTTCTTCAGAGCTGTCTAGGTCTTAAACACTTTAAAAATGCAAGAGAACCAAGATCAAAGTCTATCAGAAAACTGTCAAAGTTGTAAGTTTTAACCAAAGGCTCTGTAAAATCCTCATTTCTACAGAAGTCAGATGGGGCTGATTGGTTTTGCTATTTCAAATGTTAACAAAACTGCAAACAGATAATGGACACTTTGTCCACTATGAAGTGGGTTTACTTAAAATATTTCTTCATTTTCCATATTACAAAGGAAATGGAAAAGCAGCTCAAAAACTTCATTACAACTTCAAGAGTAGTATATTGCCTTACTTTTCCTTAGTAAAAACAACTATCCCACAAGGAAGTGGTGGACCAGGTTACCAAACAAAGGGTGATGTGGGCAGAAGAGATCTCCAGATAAACAAAACTGAGTTCAATAACTATCTCAAACATAAACTTAGCAATCATACAAATGAGGGAGGGCCTATGCAACAGCACCACAGAGGCAAGATCTCCTTCCTTTTCTGGGAAATCAGTGCCTCTCTAAAGAGCCTTTACATTAATACATAAAACTTGTGGAACAAAGAGAAGGCACTGGATATCTGTGTGCAGTTACAGGGCTACAACCTCCCTGGGACTACAGAAACATCACAGAGAAGCAGACAGTGGAGTGGTACAGTGGACAGTCTCTTAAGGAAGGATGAGCCAAGATGGCAAGGAGTAGGAGTTGCCCTTCATTAGAAAGAGCAGTATGTACACACAGAGCTCTGTCTGGGCACAGATGATGAGCCAGCTGAAAGTTTATAAGTCAGGACTGACGACACACCCATGCAGGTGATATTGCAGTGGGTGTGGACTACACACTATCTAGTCATGTAAAAGCAGATGAGGCCTTCTTCAGACAGCTGGAAAAAGTGTCCTGTTTGAATACTATGGGTCCGGGTAATTGCTGGAATTGTAGGATGATTTCCAAGAACTGCATCCTCCAAGCTCCAGAAGATGCAGGAAATAAAATTGGCAGGATGATCTCCTGGATGGACATGATGATTCTAACAAAACTGATATCCAAAACCAAGGTGTAAAAGAGGTGGAGCATGAAAGGAACACAGTGAAATTGTCTGAGCATGCAGGTACTGGTTTGGAAAGCTGAAGCCCACCGAGGGCTTTGTATCTGGCAAGAGGGGTTGAGAAACAAGAAGGGCTTCAACACACCAATCAGCGGCAAGAGGAACATTATGCAGTGAAAAATGTGGTCTGACTGCTGGACGTGGAAGAGGACCTGGCAACAAAGGACATGAAAACAGTGGAGATACTCAATGCTTCCTACTCAGTCCTTACTGGTAAGACTTGCCTTCATCAGTCCCATATCCTGAGACTGGAAAAGCCTGGAGCAAGAATCATAGAATCATCAAGGTTGGAAGAGATCTTTAAGATCATGAAGTCCAACTGTCAACCCAGCATTACCACTATAACCCGTAAACCCCTTCAGGTGTCTGCATCACTCAGCACCTGATGCCCCTTAAAACACCACAGGGATGGTGACTCCACCACCTCTCTCAGCAAGCTATTCTATTGTCTGACCACCCTAGCAATTTATGCCCATTTTCAGGATAAATACATGTTGCTTCAACTTCTTCCTGACAAACTATATAAGAAGCTATAGTTGAGTACATAAAAGTAATTTTGGTATTCCTTTTTGGTATTTCTTTTCAAGGCTGTGATCTGTTTAGGAAGAAATTCTTCTATAAGCAGCAAAATACCGCATTTTAAAAAGGTAATATAATTGCATCTTTAGGCAGCTGGAAAAATGGTAACAGCCATGTATCAGCAAGAATGGTAGTAGAGGAAAAAGCACTTCGCACAGGTAAAATCCAAATATGGGCACCTAGATCAAAGGAAAACTAACCAGTATAATCTTCAATCTTAAAATTGTTCATATATTAACAAATTTCCATGACACAAAGAGTCACAGGAAATTACGTGTCAGTACAGTTTGTTTTGTGTATTAAGCCTGACCAGAAGATATTTGTGCTGCCTAACGATAATATTTTCACAAAAGGAATACTATTTTCATAATTTCTATTAAAAATTTAGGAAAGCAATAGACTATACACAAAGCATTGGACAAAATAAAAGAAAGAATTGTAAGACTTTTGATTTGGTTTTTTTGATCTTCTAGATGATGCAGTATGTGTGTAACAGCAGATACAGCTTTTTAGACAACAGCATGATTTTAAAATTAACTATGTTCCTTTGATAAGAAAGCAAAATTCATCTCACTTCAAAGAGGACTTAAAAAATAAACCAGTTCAGGTTTTAAATACTGCTGATGGGACTACTTATTTTTATTCTTCTGAAACAAACATGTGAATTCCTCTATTAAAAAGCTGACCAAAACTTGAGTACCTGAGTTTTAGTTTTCATGCTTTTTAAAGGAGTCCCTCCTGCTGGTGATACACCTTTTAATTCATCCTTTAACTTGGTAATGCTATTAGTTAAAATTTCCAGTGTTTTCATGATTTCTGCTTTGTCTTCTGACTTCATGGCTTTATTCTTCTCCAGCTTTGAAATCAGCATCTGTCCAGTTCAGAAAAAAGTCTTTTTACTCAGCAACTACTACTACAGATCAGTTTTCTAGTGGTCATTATAACTAATGGAAAAAACAAACACTGCATTTCTTTTTTTGTGACCTACAAATCAACACATAGGACTTTTATTGTATTAAATTAAAATCTTTCTCTGAATGTCTGATTTGTTTCCTAATGAACATCTGATATTTCCAATTCATTTGGACAGATTTGCTTAACACACTTGAATTATTTCAAAATTTTATTCAATTTAAATGACATTTTGGCTTTTTTCCTCTTCCTAAGCCTAAATGCAGTCATGCATAATTTTCTACATCACTCTCTCCTGCTCTTGTCAAACAGAACTTAGGCTTTACCTTCTCCCAAACATATGCATGATGCTCCCAAATTAGGTAACATCAATTAAAATTGCATATAAACTGCATAAGCTTGTAGGGGTTTTTTTAAGTGAACTAGCAGGCCAAGTTAGATTACAACTATAAACTCAAAATAGTACGATAATGCCATTATAAGAGAATGCTTATTTTATAGGCCATTTTTTGTTCATTCTTATAAATTCTGAAATATTTTACACTGAACTGAGATTTTATAACTGAATTAGTGACTGTCTTTAATACTAGTATTTTACCTTCTGTGTTTCAATGTGCTTCTCCAAGATTTCTTGCTTCTTTTTCCTCACATCTTGTTGAAGTCGCAATGCTTCCTAGAAGCATAAAAAGATTACAGAAAGTTTCTAGACTTTGAAGCATTAATGCCAGAATAATATACTATACCTGGCAACTACACAGTAGTAACTTAAAATAACAGGGAAAAAATTAGTAACAGGAAATGCAAGGTACTGGTATTTCCAACTATGTTTTGGAATATAATGCATCACCAAATTAAAGAAAGATCTAATTATCCTTTTTAATTAGATCTGTGCTGGGAACACTTTATTACTGCTCACATATAAAGTAACAACTTACACAACTCCACTGAAAGCTGAAAGGCAACATATTACACTACCTCAAGAGGTGCAGCAGGCAAGCGTTTAAATGTGCAAGCACAATTATCTTGGAAGCAACTGTAAATCAAGCCCATCAATTAAAACACAGTCTCCAGAACTGTTACAAGTCGAAAGAAAACGCATTCCATTTTCTAAACTTGAAGTGTCACCCAAAGAAAAGCACCTCTTATGTGTCTGAGCACTCTAACTGGGAACCAACAAGTACACTACTCCATTTGCCAACAAGAGAACCTTGACCAGGCAGTGGGCAAATGGAAATGAACTGTAACTGATCAGTGACAATACTGCACTCCGAATGGCAGGAGATGCCACCCCTGCTGTGCTCAGCGCCTACTAATGGTGCTTTTAAGAAAGCAGTTGCTTCTTGTTCTCAAATACAGAAGTCTTAGACAGCAGAAAACCCTTAAGAGCTTTGATATCAACATATTTAATGGAGTAGTAGAGGAGAGGCAGAAGATGATCAGCTGGGATCGATTGCAAGTAGAATATCTTATACAAAGACTGTAAATGCACAACAGCCATAGAAAAAGAAATAGTAGTCAAGTTTCTGTATGTCTTCCAAAATACTGACAAATTCTGCTGCATGAAATGCTAGTTTTTCAATACAGTGTGCAATCATTTTTCTGAAGGGAAAGGGAAGGTAAGAGAAGGGGATGAATGTGAAAAAAGCTAGGGAGACAGGAGGAAAAGAAGGGCGTCAGTCCCACAAAATCATGTTTTTCCACAAGTACTAGTATATTGTAACAGAAATCTCTAAAGGCAGGAAGGAGCACAAGATCACATGAAAAAAGCCAATCACTTAGGCACAACTTCAGTGTCTTCTCTCAAACAAACCTTTACAGCTGTCATGATGAGTCAACAATTTTATTTCAAGTTTTTTGCCATTTTACAGGCATTTAGCATCTTAACTTGAAAGGTAAAGGCTCTAATTCTAAAAACATGTGTTAAGGGACAAACATGAAATGAAATCTCAAAATCAGAACTGCTTTCTTTAAATTCTGGACCAATGGCTAAACTCACATGCAGGTACAAACTGCTAGTTCAAATTACATTAGACATAAATTACGGAAATTTAGTAGTATTTGACCATAATCTTTGTTTAACAATTATACTGATTTCAACACTTATGTTTGGATGTAACTTTGTATTGTATTCAAAATTTGTGGTTAAAAAACAGTAAGGCAAACAATGTCCTGTATTTATTTTCTCTAAATGATAAGAAAAAACCTGAAGAAGGAGTTTTGCTGTGCTCTCTTGAAAATTCTAAGCAAGCTAAACTATAACTGAGTGACCTATTAAGGCCAAATACATTTTTGTTGCTTTCTAACATAAATAAAAAAGAGGAAGCCTAGCACTATGTAAAAATGAAAGTGGGTGCAGAAGAACTATAGCTTGGAAACAACAAAATGCAGAGTCATAGAATTCTCAGTTCTCTCGAAGAAACAATTCTGGTCACACGTACAAAATACACTGAGAATAGAGGCCAGTTCGAGAATAGTTTAAGAGATAGTTTAAGATAAGGACTATACTATACTTCCTTTCACTCACAATAGACAATTCATACCTCAACGTGTAGATTCTGATTCCAGGAAAAAGTGTTTCACATTTTGAATTTCTACAGTTTTAAACCTGCTTACACTGCCTGAACATACACTGAAAAATAACAAAACAATGCTGAATTTTCTTTTAATATGTGGGGGAAAAAAAAACATCATAGTGAATTTAATCTTGCAACAAGTTTCATCTATGTTCTTGAGATGAATATACATAGTGCTCTATCTCTAGGTCACAAGTTCCCAACCTAGGTCCATTTTAAAAAGAAGCATATTTAATTTACCTGTTTTTTCTTCTGTGCTTCATTAGAGTCTAGCACGGAAGTGGAAACAACAGGCAAAGATTTCTGTGCTGCCTTCAAAGCAGCAGGGTTGTACACAGTTTTTGTCAAGCCAGTAGAAGTAGATAAAACCTATAGGAGGAAATCATTTTATTTTTTTGCCAGTGAATTTCAATCTTTTAAAAAACCCGCATGAGTGCTTAAAAATATATAAGTGTCTTTTCTTTTGTCTCCTTTGATGATATGGAATATAAAAATTTGGTGTAGCAATTATATTTGGAGTTGCTGAAGTTTAACAATTTCTGAAGAGGCAGCACCACATCAGATATGTAAGCTATCAACATCAGCTTATAAATCCTCTCCACTGAGATTTCGTATGCACTTCCGAGTTTCAAATACATATATATTTACGTATTTGAGCATAACTAAGGAAACAGAAGATTGAGATTTTTGCAAGAGTAACTGTTGTTTTTGTGTTTTGAAGTCTAAAATACAGTATTTAAAGGCTGCATGAATTTTCCAAGAAAAAGTTCAACGTAATTTTAGAGACTAAGGTCCAACATAGAGATAACAGTATCTTTTCATATGCAGTTGGTGCAAAGTAGAGCTTGCACAATCAGGAAGAAGTAACTCAAGTACAAGGAAGTCTTCAACATTATACAGCAAAGGAAGAGACTCCTATGTCTCTCTGTTCTCTCTCCTACATTTGTAATGGAGTATGACATTTCTCCATGACTTACTGAGAACACGGATTACTGCTTTACAATCTCTCTAAAATATACTATGCACATCTCCACAATACCTGAAGATCTGAACTATTCTGTTTTCTTAGCAGATTCCTTAAAGAGTTTTTTTTGGGCATGCTAATATTGAAAAATCCACAGTTAAGTCATAGAGATAATATAGGTATGATCTTGTCCACCTTGTTAGCAAATAGAAGAATTTATGCAATTGGTATGATTTCCAGGAGTTTAAAAATACTTTCTATGTGGAAAATTAAAAGATGCATGCAGATTCTATTGGTCACCATGCACTCCATAAAATAGACAAAATGCCCACCAATAGGAGGGAAAAAAAAAAGAGACAGACAGTAAACAGAAAGGCAGAAAAGACCAAGAGGTTAGAAGAATTTACAACAGGAACAGTTCATATAAACCCTTTGCACTTCAGTGTGATATTTATACTATTTCTTCCCACAGTAAAGTGTTTTCAAGAGTACGCAGTGCATAGAAAACAACAGCAAAAAGAAATCAACACATGTTATGGGGTACTATAAAAGGTGGTACAAAATGCTCTAAGCAGGCCATTACAAAGATGAAGAATTTTTTCTAAAGCTATTAAAGAACATTAAAGTATGCATATCCCAATCATACAGTTTCTATTACAAAGTAGCTTTAGGACAGGCTACAAGACAAACAAACAGAGGATCAAGACAAAAAAGACAAAAATATTGACACACTGCTTTCACCCTGAACTGTCTTCAGGGCAGAGCGAACCACACGTCCTTGTCTCTTTTATGTAGGACATGTGAGGACAGAAGCCACAGCACCAACACAGACAAATCAAAAGCAACACTAAGGTTTTCTAAATCGCTTAATACTATTGAAGAGAAGGAATAGTGTGAATAGTGTGACTCTCTTCACAAGTACACAAATTTTAAGTCCCTATACAGATCTTACAAGGTCTCACAATGACTGTTTTATCACCTTTCCCTCTTGCTCCTTGGAAAGAATAGCCATCCCCTTTCTCATTGCAAAGTTCTTGTTAAACCGTGTGCTCCATCAAGCGAAAAAAACCATCTGGGATAAGACATCCCTGTTTTTTGATGGATGTCAATCATTTTATTTCTAATGGTTATAGAATACAATGACTGCAAACTAAGCAAGGTATTTCCTTGTAAAGAGGCAGTAGTAGATAAAAATAAGTCAAATCGAGTTCCAGAATCCTACTAAAAATGTCAAAGGAAACTGCTGTTTCACAACAAATCCAGTGAACAGCCCAGTCGCTCAGCAAAATCACATCTGTACTATAAGACAATAGGACAGGAAAACATTCTAGCATAAAATTTACTCTTTGTAGAAAAGTGTTTCAGGATAACTCAACTCTTACACAATGAGGGAAAAGAAAGTATTTCTATTCAAGCTGCAAGCTGAAGCAGACTTCCTATTTCTAAAGTAAGCACGTATTATATATGTCAAATGTAGATCAGGAATACACAGCAAGGTATTTATCTGTAATTAATTTAGAGTACCAAGAATGGAACTAATCAAACTAACAACAAAATACAGGCAAGAAGCCTTGATCGATGCATTCAGGCAGACTGCTTGGCTTGAAATGAATTAAAGACACATTCTCTAATATTACAACTAATATTATCAATTTAGATAACAGATGCCACTTAATCCACCAACTGCCATACTGAAAAGGGGTGTGAAGGAATATGTGCAGGGAAATACAGTGGGTGCTTCATTTATATCAGGTCAAGCTAACTTCCAATATAAAACATATATACCTAGACAGAAGAATCCTGTTACAGGGTAGAACTTGCTGTCTTTCTACTACAAGTTTTCTCAAATGAATGTTAAAAACATTGGAGAAGCCTGTGCCCTGAAGTGCTAAATAGATCTGGAAACATGCATTACAAACTTTGCTACTAGAGTAAACACATCAACCACTTTGTATTCTAAAAATTGGCCACTAGCGAAAATGCATAGCTCATAACCACAATTCGGATACACCTTTCCCACCTTACCTCTCTTCCTCTTTTCTACCTGATTAATTTCCACCTTTATCTTTTCACAAGTACTGCAAATTGTAAAACCAAATAAAACGGTAAATGTTTACAGCATCATCTTTTAAGGGGCACAGAAGACCAGAAACATTTTTATAGAACTGCTTTCTACAGTGTCATATGTAATGCCAAAATGTACTTATTTTTAAATTTTTTTTAATTACTTCTAAACAACTCAGGATTATGGAACATATCAAGTTGTTTTTATGACTGAATAAAAGGAACCTGATAGATTAAACAAAATCCACAAAATAGCAGCTTTTGTCCTTCTTATAATCATTTAGCTATCTGCTGAGTTTTGATTTATTACAGTTCCTAAAACTAATCCTTCACTATTTTGCTCATAGTTACAAAACAATATCGAAACAAGGGGTTTGATAAAAAAAAATAATTCTACTGAAAATAACTATGAGACAAAAGAATATGAGACATTTTCTTACCTTTTCAGTTGTCGGAGTAACTGGCTTTGACACAAATCCCAGTCTATCCTTCACAGATAATTTAGTCACGTTCTAAGAAAACAAAGCAAAATTATAGCTCAAATGTACACTACAAGCATTAGCAATTTAGAAAAAATATTTAATTAATAAAACCATAGACTTTTAAGCAATAATAAAAGAAAAATATTCAGTTGATAAAATTTATTTTAGATATTTGATTTTGCGGTTAATATATGTCTGTAGTTGGGTAAGATAAATATGAAGCCAGATTTGGAATCAAAGATTATCCTACATATTTTTTTCAAGAAGTCCAAGACATACTAGCTCTCAGGATTATCTGCACAGGCTCTTTTAAATACACTACAGTTCTTGTGTTCTGTAATCTGCTATTTGCAGATTACATCTGCATGAAATGCAGAAAGTTGTTTGAATTTAAACTACAAATGTGTTCTGATTTTTGCTGGTCTTCCTTTCCAGAAGTAAAACCAAAGCAGTGGCATAATGCTAATAATTAAGTGTTGCAAATATAATGAAACAATAAAGATTATTTCTAATGGGAGTAATACACCAGGTTCCATCATTATTCACATTGGTACTGTGGTTACATTCTTCCTTTTATTAAAGGTGTTGAACAAATTCTAAAAATTCTTCTAGATACAGAGCTTCATTTTTTAATGGTTTTAGGTGTTTAACAGATAAAATATATATACATTAAAAAAAAATTAGCTTTTAGTTCTTTGGCTAGAGACTCACTTTATTTTGAAATGTGACACCAGCAATATAACACAACAATCCTGAAACAGTCTGAAAGTATTTTAGGTTTGTTTTTTTTTTAACTATGTAAAATGCTATGATACTAAAAGATTAAGTACCATGCTCAGGTAAAAAAGCCAAATATCATTGCACTGAGGAAAACTTCAATAGGAAAACACCACTAACAATGTAAGCAGATGCACTCTAAAGTAGTAAATGTGCACTTGCACTATAGAAGTAACTGGTACACTCATAGAGTATGGAACTATGTCTATTTCAGAAAGAACAGGCAACTGAGTGTCTCACTGCAATACAAACCTGAGCGACTTCTGTGTTGGCAGCCTGTGCTTCTGCAGGTTCAATATTACTCGCAGGTACTGGGCCGAGCCGCTCCTTCACCGACTGCTTCACTACAGGCAAAGTGGGCTGCTGCACTAAGGGCTGGATCACCTGGAACACCGCCCCAGCCCCCAAAAGTCACAGTGCAAGATTAACAACAAAAGGCTGCTACACATGTCATTCAGTTAGTACACAATGAAATTACAATGGAATTTACATTTACACTTCTTCCCTTCTACCATTCAATGGCTTTTTCACCTGATGGGATAAACCACTTCATGAGATTTACCATGTTATACTGAGTATCTGTCTAGCACTAGTGGCAGTAACATTCATTTTGCACTTGCAGCTTACATAAGTGACCGAACAACTCTGATTTATTTCTATTAATTACATTTACTCAGCCTAACCTAAATTCTACTTGATAGAATAAAATATAACGTAATAAAGAGGTCTTCTTATTCCTCTCACAACTCTTTCACCATCAACCGTTTAGTTATGAAAAGACAGAATACAAACTTGTATCACAAAGTCTCTCACTTTTTACAGTGATATGTCACACTTCTCATCTCCTGTGTGTTTAACTTGGACAAAATAAAAAAGAAAGGATATAGAAACATGCAGTCATGGGACTAAAGAAAAAGAAAAGAGAGCAGATAATCTTTGAATCTACCATGGATATACCCATGCTAACACCTTTCCTTCTTTTTCTTTGACAAAAACATTCAACAGTTAAGATGAAAAAAAATGCTTCCAAGCAAGCTTACTGCCATATTTATAGCTCTCAGAAGGTCACCTAATCCATTTCTCTCCACTGTAGGGCAAAGTCAGTTATGCCGTTACTGACAGTATCTATCTCATTCTCACAGATTTCTGATGAAACAGGTCTTGTCACCTCTCTAAGCAAAAGGTCTTCAGTATGCTTTGGCATTAGAAAATATTTTTTTAATATTTAACCTAAATCTCTCTGTGCTGCCTTTTAGGCCCAGAACTTCCTGTCTTATCTGCCTCGGATGTGGAAAGCATATTATTTTCTGCTTCCTGATGGTTTATTATAGTCGACTTCCACCACCTTTACCTAAGTACTTCCACCGCTCTTGGAAATTCTACAGCAAAAAATTTCCAAACTAATCCTGCTGATAAAATTTTAATGCTTAAGCAATTGCGCTGGACCAGATACCACTGAAAGGACAATTTAAAAGTCAACTGACTTTACACTGAAGAAAATTCAAAAGCCTGTCTTTGGTGCCTGACAGACAAAATCTGGTTGGAAGCCATTAAAAATACAGGGGAAATTAATTGACCCATAATTAATTAACATAACAGAAATTTTGACAAAAATACAAATATTTATAGTATATGAAGAAGTATAAAGTTTCCATACTACTCATAGATATTATACCAAATACTAATTTCAATGAAAAGAGAAGTAAATATTCATGCTCCTGAAAGACTTATGAACAAAAAATACTGTTTACTGACTCAACAATTTGTTAAATGTTATATCTTGGGGTAGAATAATGTAGAAGCATTGCACTTAAAATTTTAATTTCCTGTTAAAAGTTTTTCTTGTTACTGTGTGCCTTCTTGTTGCTGATAACAGACTTCAAAATCCAGTCTGCTGACATGTGCTAAATGGCTGTTCTTGGTGAGGCAGGAACATCTAATACTGTCCCCAGGACTAAGAGGAATTCATTCTCAAACCAGCAAAGTTGACTTGCTAAAGGTGGTATGATTGGAAGCTGTTAACACTACTGAAAATAACAAATATATAGATCGAATGTTTGTTTGGAAATACAGAGTTAATATGCCAACAATACTCTGAATAGCATAATCAGCAGATAAGCTGATAGCATAGTCCAAGCTACCATTTGAGTAAGAGGCAATGTCCATAGGAATGCAAATCATGTACTCCACTGCCCTCTTCTGGCTGAGATGAAAATTAAGCTTACAAAATAAATAACATTTTGAGCAGCACTGTTTTAGACAAAGCATTAATGATATTGATAAAATCTAAAGCATAATAAAAGGGAAGATAGTGAGATAGATGTCATTAAAACCGAATTTTTGAAGATAAAAATCAGGGTATTTCTTACAAAGAAGGAGAGAAAGGAAACTGTTGAAATGCTGTACAGCAGAATTGCCATGGAAAACCAGGTCACTGATCCTGAATGATGATGACACATACCATCAAAAGAAAGTAAAAATTCTCAACTCAGAGCAGCAATTTAAAGAATTCTTTAACAAGTCATTCATGTATTATATCAGCATATATAACTAAGTGGCCACTTCTACAGAGCCTGTCTCATATTTTTGAAGTGCAGAATGTGCTGTTGGCAAGAGAGCACACACCTCCAACAGAGCAGGATACAAAAATATTTTGAAGGACTTGCTACACCAGCTGCCAACTGAGAAGACTCAACTTCAATAACCCACAGAGCTGCGGTGAACCCAAGGTTCTTCTTCAGCCTGAGTACAGCTACTACTGTACTGCTGACAAGTCTCATATGGCTTGACACAGGTTACAAATCTACCCTTCACAAAAGTAATTGCTGTTTTATTTTTTTTAATGTTGATGTTGCTGCTACGAACATGGCAAGTTCCAAATGTTCCTCTGCAATTCAATTAAGAAATGTAGATTAGAGTATTTCAGTTGTCAGGGACCTGCAACAATCATCTAGTCCAACTGTCTGGTCACTTCAGGGTTGACCAGAAGTTAAAGCACATTGTTAATGACACTGTCCAAATACCTCTTAAACAGTGACAGGCTTTGGGCCATCAGCCACCTCTCCAGAAAACCTGTTTCACTGTCTGACCACTCTCTGAGTAAACAAATGCTTCATGCGCAGTCTGGACCTCTTGTGATATACCTCCAATCCATTCCCAGACATTCTGTCCCTGGATACCATAGAGATCATCAACTAACTCCCTACTTAAAAACATACCTGATCCCTTCCTAGAAAATTAGTCTCTCTAATGCAGTTCTCCACTTCCACTGTTGTTTCCAAGTCCTTAGAAATATCTGTGTAGATACACAGGTGCCTCTGTGTAAAACAAATTCTTCTGCTACTTTGTACAACAATATGCATGCTCAACAGGAACGGAATGGAATGGGAAAGGAAAGGAAAGGAACAAAAGCAGAACCTCTTGGAAGAAAATGGAGATCAGCTTTCATGAAAAGAAATATAACTCTGCTGCCTTCTTATGCTCACCCAAAGAAATAAAAAAGCCTATACTAATTAAAGCAAAATAGGTGTTATTCAGCAGAGAGGTGCATCAAATCTTGCTTGAGATGATAACAGAATGGAACACACCAAAAGTCACTGAAGGGCTTTCCTTAAATACCTTTGGTCTCACGTTGCTAATCAACTGCTGAACGCTGTATATGAGGTCAAAGAATTAACAACTGAAGAGTGGCTTTTGGAAATTAATTACATGAAGTAGTCATTATTTCAAAGGGACTTAGTTTACTTGATATAAACCGTCTCTTAAAAATGTTTTGAAGATTCTATTTTTACATAATATGGTAAAACAGACTTAGATCCTCTACCTTCTGAGTGGTAGTCTGGATTTGTGGTGTGCTGCCCTCTCGGTGCCAATAAACTTTAATAAAACGATTATTTAATACTGCTTCTGTACTTGATATAGCTTTCTTTGCTTCCTCGTGAGTGGCAAACTGAATAAGGGCACCTTCTGGATCACCTTGATATGCAACCTAAGATTTAAAACAGAAGAACAAAACTTACCATAGAGAGGATTCTCATTTGTGTCTAAATTATCATTAAATCATTAGCTTTTAGGCTTAGAAGCTTACAGTTTACACCAAATATGTGTCATTAGGTAAATACTTCCCATTCATGAGCCTGTTTAAAAGGCCTGGTGTCAAAATCAACCTTGAGTTTATGCTAATATACTTTAAGAATAGTTAAAAAACCTCAAACAAACAATGTAAAACAAAACCCCCCGTCAACCAGTATTTCTGTTTGCAAATATGAGTAGTTGTTTAAAAGACAAAAGAAAGCATCAGCAAAGTAAAGAAAATTACAACAAAAAATGCAGGGGTCAGACAGTAAATGTCCTATCTCATTTTAGAGGTAGACAGTGAAGTTCATTTTGATTTCCCTCCTTTGAGCATTAACACATTATTTTCGCTTCAAAAGCCAAGATTATACTCTTTGCAAGAAGAGCATAACTTGCAATCTCCATAAACATATCTGTATCTCCATACACATCCATGTTTTACTTGCCTTAATGAATAATACTGCCTGCTAATACACCCATATTCTTAGGTAAACTATAGAAAAGCTTAAGAAATATTTAATAGCAATTAAGAGAGATTTCAAATCCCTCTGGTGTTCAGACAGGCACAGAAAGTTTCTTCTGTACTGTATCAATATGTACAAAAATATTGTTGCACCTCTTCATTCCAGACTTCAGTGCAAACAAGAAAGGGTTTAGAAAAATGCAAGGTAGCATCTGAAACTTGCTGATAATGAAGCATGATGAAAGGTCACCCTGAGTAGCTTAGACTGGGTATGAAATACTGACATTACATGTGCAGCCTGAAATATGTAACATTGGCCTAAGTCAGGCCCTAGTTCTTTCATTCCTTTCCTCTCTCTTCAGTTGCTTACAGGGTGACTTCCAATAAACCACAAAGTAATTTTAAGAGACAAACCGTCATTACCATGGAACTAGAAAGCAATTACGTCACAGGGACTGCTTTCTGGATGAGAAATACAGGTTTTCTGTATTTACAATTTATCTCTGAATATACAGACCATTCATGATAGCAGATCCAAACTTGAGAAAATGGGTGAGAAAAACCCACGTGCAATCAATTTTCAATGTTTTAAACAATGTCACTTAAAAGTCTTATCTCTAGGAAACACAATTGTTCAAAATCTAAAAGATGACTAGAACATTTAATTTCTGCTTCCTCAATGGCAGTATCATTAAAAACAATGAGATCTTGTTTAAGAAACAAGTGAGGAAAATAATAAAGAGTTTCAAGGAACCAGGAAAAAACCTGGCATTCTTCTTTTAGCAACTACCATTACCTTTACATCAAAGCATACTGCTTTCTCTTTGTTGACTCTTACCTGCAAGTTGACTAAGTTTCCAAACTTACTGAAGTGCTCATTAAGTTTGCTGATGTTGTTAAGTTCTGGGGGAACTTTTCTCAATTCAAGTTTTGTATTTTCATTTCCAAACTGCACTTTCTTCTGGAAACCTGGACTATTTGTTCGGTTAAAATTTTGCCTGCAACAAATAAAAAATCAAGCCAGAAATCCATAGCAAACTAGCAAACACAATGGTAAACTGTATATGCTTACAGAGAAGCATGTGTGTACGAGACACAAAGATCTCCAGACTTAAAAAATAATGCAATTTTTAAAAAGTTAAAGATAGTACAAGACACTCGCCCATACACCTGCCATCTTCCCCATTGATATTCTCAGAACACACCAGCACATAAATCTGTGAGGTAATTCATATTTATTTGCTTAAGTCAGTGTAATTCCTGACTTCTACATTGCTTCTCCCTAAAAACTGCTTCTTAGCTATTCCATGAAATTTCCCCACTACTGTTTCAAATAACTATTACTTCAAGGCTCTCCTCACTTCCAGCAATCTCTTAAAACACCTTCCAACCTTGCACCCTCTGTTTTTTTTCTCAGTAATATACTTAGCAACTTCAATCAAAATAGCAGTTATAAAATTCACATTTCACAACTAAAATCAGTCATCTCTAGCAATCATCACAGTGCAGCTTCTCTGTTTCTTAGATCATGCCAACTTTCAAGGAACAGATCTTAGTATAATCCAAAGCAACTTCACCTATCTGTATACTACCTTTAACAGACGACAGCTCACACTACAGTATGATTTACTTGAGAACCATTAGTGTACTCACAGTTTCACTTGCTTGGAATTTATAGAGACATATATATGTTTCAGATTACAGTGAAGCGGTTAATGAAATTCCAACTCTTAAGCCAACACTTTGTTAACAGTCACTCACTTGTCAAACCAAGTCTTCTTTGTAGGAACTCCACCATCCCCTGCACCAATTGTTCTTTTCCTGGATTCAGCATCTACCACTATTCTCATACTACTTTTATTAGGAGGTTTTTCTGTAAATAGATGAGAAGATTTTACTTTTTTAAAATTTACTTTCTGTGCATTTGATTGTAAAAAAGTATTCTGCTCACATTGAATTTGCACTGAAAAGCACAATTGTTTATTTTGAAATTACTATGATTCTTGTTCTGACTGAATCAAACCCTGGTCACAGACTTCTTAACTATCAACAGATGTTGTGACAGATCAAAATAGCTAATAGCACTCATTTTGTCACAGTAACATCACACATAAAGAAAACAAAAGAGGTGTGACAGAAGGCATCTGCCTCGAGATGACTGCACTCTGATTCACAATGATTCACAATGTCCCATGCAATACTCTGAGGCTCACACCACTCCAGCTAACATCTCCATTCTACTATTAGATGGCACACACAAAAATGGTCACGATAGGAAATGCACAGTGCTCCAGGGCAATAACACCTAGGAGCAAGATTTATGGATGGACTGGGAAAGGAGTCACTTTTGCTGAAGAACAGGAATCACACTGGGGGACTCCTCACTGAAAATACACCAACAGAAACATAGTAAGATTAAATAGAAATACATACAAATGCAAATAAAAACCACATTAAAAATGGTTTTATCCCTTTTCCATTCTTATTTTGTGCGCTGCTGCTTCTTCTTGGGACCACAGGAACTGCGAGGTTAAAATTATTTGTGCATTCGTGATTAAAACTGCTACTAGATAAAAATTACTCCCTCCTCTCTGCAGCAAAAATCATCCTGAGATTCTACTACAGAAACATTAACATTTTTCTGTACAAAAGATATACAAAGTGACCAGTTACTACAGCTAAGGGTAAACTACACAATACTCTAGCGAGAGATTTCATACTACCTGTAAAAATCCACACACAAAGCAATTATAGACATAGTTCCCTATTCAACTGAACATCTCTTATTCCAGAAAATTTTAGGAAAATGCAGTATTTTCCAGTATTCTCTGGAAGGTTCCTCAACCTGCATTAATGTAAGAAAATCAGCTAAACTAAGTATAGCTTTGAGAGCATACCTCTGGGTGGTAGATCCATATCACCTGATGTGAGTCCTATCAAATTTGGTCTTTGGGCATGTACTCTATGTCTATACATAGGTCTTGAAGTATTTGTTATACTTGGAGCTTCTGGATTATAGCCATCTGTGTCATACGTTTCTGGTAACAAAGAAATTGTCTAATTAAAATAAATTGCAGTTAAAACCCTTAAGGTTCCAAATATAATATTTAATTTAATTACAAGATAGAGTTACAATAAAAGAGTTGTATAACCACTATCATAAAAAACCATCGTGCCAAGTTTTCTGCTTAAACACAATGAAAATATTACTCTCCAGTCAAAATTCACACTTTATATGCAAATTTTACTTCCGTCTTAGGAACTAAGTCTGAAAAGAAGAATGTTAATTTACTGTCACAACCTATACGATACAAACTTATTCTCCCAAACTATGACATTATATGCTCTATAAAGTACAGTATAATATGAATCAATGTTATTCTATTTAGCAAACCTTGTGGGCAAAGCCTCAGTACTACACCTGCTGTAAAAAGAGAGGGTGGAGCAGGAGGCGGCTGGTGATGAATACCCGTGGTAACAACAGTAGGAACTGAGCTGGTTGCTGAGTTTGGGGGGGCATCCATGCCAGCAGGCTGTAATGGTGGAAGGGGAGGGGGTGGTCCTGTCAAAAAACAAAGGAAAACACTGTATTCATTTATTATCCACTACCCTTTCATTACACTCCCCTCATAAGGAAACTGATCTGAAATGCTTTTAAGGCTATTGGAGAAAAAAGGGGCTGAGAGGGCAGATCTGCAGACTTCATGCTGTACCATAAATTCACATGTAACCACCCCCAACAGCAAATGACTCAGAACTTGGATTAGAGAGAAAAGCATTTGAATCATTTAACATTTCTTCAAACACCTTCTTTCTACAAGCAAAATTTAATTGCTAGCCCAGTGTTCATCTTTTCCAACTGAAGCATTTTAAAGCTCAATAAAAGCTGATCAAAGAAACAAATTGTATTTTTAAAGTAAAAAAAAAATTAATATAATAAAAATATGCTATGATGACAGTAACTAACTTGACTGAAATTATTTTTCCAAATACTCAAGAAGAAATCTTCAATTCTAATGGAACTCTTCTTAAAATTGAGAGAGTTTTTTGTTTGGTTCGTTTGACTTTTTTTTTACAATAAGTAATGTGACACTTTCAAAGCTAAGCAGTCAAGCCCAATCCTCAGTTTAGTCACTGACAAGAGCAGGTTTTGCAAAAAGTTATATAGTGATATACCTGAACTTGTGAACCAGATCTGAAAATAGCATGTAAGGCAGAACTGGCCAACCCAGAGGAAGCTACATTCTATATTAACTGAAATAAATACATTCATTCATATCTTCTTAAATATACTGTCAACGGGAAATTAAAACAGTTTAAGAAACGTCTAAGCAATATCTAATATCAATAACTCCTGAATAATTTTACCAAGTGGGACAGCTAAGTTAGGAAAAAAAGAAAGGAATAATCACATAAAACTGACACAACATCTTTTAAACCACACAAGGCAACGGAACACTAAACTTTTAACTACTTTATAAATGACAGCCAGGTACGTTTTCACGTAATTTTTAGTGCTTCAGCTGAAGTACTTTCCATTGAAACAGTAAACAAAGCAGAGAAATTTTCTTAGTTACAAGTTTAGTTTTAATATTAATCCCAAATGATATTTTCAGGTATAAATTTGATGTGGTCATGAATTACTTTTATTTCTATTGCTATGAATGAAACAGTAAGGATCAGTTGTTTCAACAATTTTCCCTTCTTTGACAGTAGTCAATTTTGGACAACTCCTGTAATACTCAAGGAACTGATTTTGGCCATGTCATGCTTTTGCTTAAATACAATGAAAATATTATTCCATATTAAAGAGCCACATCCAGCATGCAGCACTTTACAACAACCAACTCTGCAACCATTATCATCAGACAGAATAATTTTGAGGTAAGCTATGCCATAGTAGAGTACAGTTCAACTTTACATAATAGAGCTGGGATTCTTCAAAACGGCTTTTTGCACTGTGTATAATTCAAGTAAGATCCAGGTTTTTCTATTTTAAAAAATGGGGTCTAATCTTTTTTAATTACCTGTTACAGGTGGAAGGCTAGGTGGTAAGGGGCCTGGTGGTGGTACTGGAGGTCTAAGGTTAACAGGAGGAGGACTCAGAATTGGTGGAGGGGGAGGAAGTCCAGGAGGAGGTGGTCCTTCGACAACAGGGGGTTGTGCTGGAAAAGGCAGAATGCCAGGAAGATTCACATCTTCTACCACTACTGGATCGCTTCCATGATCAAAAGGGCACATGTCTCCTCTCATACAGAAACCCTTCTCTGAAACAGCAAAAAGAACTGATGTTAGTATTCAGCTGTAGCTCAATTCAGGGTAGATACAAGACACTCAATGTGTAATGTGGCAGTTTGTAAATTAAGAGCTCCACATACCAACAGAAGCTTAGATTAGAAAATGAAATTGACTGTTTAACTTTTTTCTTTAAGAAAGTCAGCACACATGGACATTGCAGAAACTTGCCAGGACAAAAGTGCTTAATCCTTCTTGAATAACTAATTCTGCACTGAATTATAACAAATGGTGGAAGCAAAGAATGAAACTTAGATGTCATCACATTAACAAAATCAATTTGTTTCTAAGCAAAAAGTGCAGATGCTAGGATTGAGAAACCCCTATTAAAAGTTAGAAGTTAATATTATGAAATTCCAACATGAGCAAATTCATTAATCTTTTTCCTCTTTTGCAATTATTTCAGGAAACATTATAAACATTGGACATAGTCTAATGTGATTACATAAGAGCAAAATTTGTTATTTACATATAACATATGCATTTATAAATATTAAATATATATAAATAAAAATGAATACATATTCACTTCTTTTACACACAAGGCAAACATAGAAGTGGGTCAGAGGAGGCCCACAAAAATTACCAGAAGCCAGAAGCACTTCTCTTGTGAGGAAGGGCTGAGAGAGTTGGGGCTGCTCAGACTGGGGAAAAGAAGGCTTAGAGCAGTGAATTTAAGTACTCACTGCAGCCTTTATACTTTGAACTTTTTGGTGGGACCTCAAGTGATAGGACCAGAGGTCATAACTTTAAACTGGAACACGGTTACTCAAAGCAAATGTAAGAAAAAGAAATTATTATAATGAGGAGAGTGAAACACTGAAAGAGGTTGCCCAGAAAAGTAGCGAATGCCCCATCCCTGGAAACATTCAAGGGCACATTGGACTGGGCTCTGAGCAACAAGAGCTCATTGAAGATGACCATGCTCACTGCAGGGATACTAGTAGATGACTTTAATAGGGCCTTTCTAGCCCAAACTGTTCTGTTATTATCTGTTTAGCAACAGTGTCCACAAAAACAACACCAAAATACCAGTCAATGCAATACAGGGAAAAGGCTGAAACGCCTGGTAAAATAGGAAGAAAGAGGAGTGCTCACTTCCTCAAAACATGATGTGGGGAAGCAGTATGTATCACCTCATCTTCAGGAAGAGTTATAGAGCACATTAAATTGAAATGTTAAACAAAATCAGACATTCATCAGAGGGTTAAGTTGAAAATTTGAAAGTGCAAATAGGAAGAGCAGTATGATGGAAATATGTAGCCACTTAAGAGAAAAAGTTCAAAACAAAATTACACATTAAAAATTCAACTTGCTCCATATTGCTGTGATGTACACTGGCAAAGTTATTCTTTTTAAGTACAACTCTGCCAACACTTGAAAGCTCAGTTTCCCGTTTTCTGTACTTAAATTCTCATCAGAGTTCTGAATGTAAACTGGCCTAGAACTTAAACTCGTCATTGTGGTACACAACAATAACAACAACAAAATCCCTCAGAAGCAAATTTACGGGAAGATTTCAACTCTCCTGAGATCACAGGTTGACAGGCAGAATTTAGTTAAAGGCAGTGCCAGCTGCAGCAGCCTCTTGTGCATACTTTGGCACAAGATATTTAAAATGAAAGCTTAAGACAGAGATAAGTGAAAACCCAGTTTTAAGAAACATCTACACAGAAAGAACTTATGGTCTAATATGAGGCTGGGAAGTTTTAGCTCTACTTAAAAATTGTCTTTTAGATAGGATAGAATGAAATAGGATAAGATCAGTAAGGTGCTAACCACTGTCAAAACCATCAAATACAATATTTGGTTGGAACATGACCTAAGACAGAAAACCTGGGTAAAACTGGATTTTTTAAAATAAATGTTTAATATACTATTTTTCATTTCTACAAAATAGTACTAGCAAATAAAAAAAATATTTTTCACTTGCTTATTTTAAATATATACAAATGCTAAAAGAGTAAGTGTCTAAAGTTAATAAGAAGTGGTAACGTGGTAAAATTTGCAATCAAGAATTGTGCAATAGAAAAACCTTACTATACTAGAGAATATCAGAAAAATAAGGGTGAATTACCTCAATCTTTTCAGAAAGGGAACAATCATATCTGCAGGAAGCAATTAAAAAATCAAAATGCACTTACCATCATAATCTCTACAGCGTTTCTTTGGCAGTGGAGGTCTTCCATAGGAGTTGTGGTCCAGCTGCTCTTCATGGAACTCCGACCAACTTTCAGTAGTGTTATTTCCATGATGAGCAGGAGCAATAACAGTAATAGTACTGCTCAGTGTAGGGACAGGGTAGTGGCCAGATGAAATATTTGTCACAGAAGAAACTGGAGTATAATTGTTCTCTAATGGATCTGTTCTATCCATGTCATATTTTGGCTTTCCTAAATCCCTTTCTGTAACAAAAAAATAAAAATAAAAATTATATTGGATAATACCTTATCCACCTTTTCACCAGAAGCAGGCATTACTCTCTAAGTATCTTTACTCCACATCAACTCAATACACATACACAATAATTGAAATGTTCTACAGGTTGCCCAAAGTGCCTGTGGAGTCTCCATCCTTGGAGTTATTTATAACCCAGCTGGTCCTAAGCAACCTGCTCCAGTTTATTTGCTCTGATAAAGGGTGTTAGAATACACCACCTTCAGGGGTCTCCACTAACCTCAACTATTCCATGATTCTACATTTCAAAGGTTTAACCAGAAAAACAATAATCTGTGAAGTACATAGTCAGCCCCTGGGTTATTTTAATAACAGCTATATCCACAGCAGAGCAGATACCCTATTTAACTTCAGGCAGAGTACATCTTCTTTAGTGATACGTGTATTGTAAGAACTTCAGAGGGAAAGTTTTTTTGAATAAAGGGAAGCAGTGGCAAGAAAAGGGTAACCATCACTTGAAAATACTATAAAAGTTACAAATGTTTAATTTTTCAAGACAATGTTATTGTTGTATCTTCATTTTGTTGATCTTCATTTTCTGTTGCACTCAAATGTGTGTATTTGTTGCATGCAAAGCTTTGCCTTAATAGGTGAAATAATAATGCTTGACAGGTGTGGAAAACTTCTGGGCAGATACAGCAATTAAAATGACCTTTTATTCTGAATACACACAAACTGTTCTCTTCATTTTCTAGTATTATCACCAAATAAAAACTAAGTATCCCAATTAAGACAGACTAGTTACGTCACGACATAAGCTAATAGACTTAAATAACTCCACATTAAAGGAACATTATGAACTATCTTAAAGATTGCTTATCAGTGTGCGTAAAACAGGTTTTTCTTCATGTTTTAAGAAAAAGAAACAAAGCTTTAACCATAAAATATTGTCCATAAGGTATTGTCATTTCAGTTTGTCTAAATAACCTTTAAATTAAAACTTAATTATATTGTAATCCTTTAGTTAAACTGCTGCTTGTTATTTAATATGCTTGTTAATAAGTTGTTCGGAAAATATCTGCTCTCGTATTTTCAGAAATCTGCATTCCTAGTTTTAAGGCTGGGTTACCAAGGCCTGTTCTGCAGAAAGAAAAATAATACACAGAGAGTTCTACGAGACTGTTTTTTACCTGTGCATTGTCTAAGACAGGACAAAGATATAAAATCACCTTCACTGCACTCTTTCAATTTACCATTAAAAACTATTGAGGGAAAAAGCACTCTTTTCAGCTGAAAAAGCAATACCCTTTTTAAAGAAGTTTAATTCTACAAACTACTGTACTGTGTATCTGTATCTCCCTAAACCAGATTCTGAGTTTCCTAAAACTTAATGAAATGGAAATAACTTGTGCTTTGCTACCTCTCTTGTAACAATGCTTACAAGTGGCCAGCAGAACCACCTCAGCACAAAGGTATTAAAGAAGAACAGAGTGGGTAAGAGAGGAAAACAAGCGCTGAGAACACAATCACAGGAGCCTCATTTCCACAGAAAACAAAGCTAAATTAGAATAAAGGAAAAAGAACAATAGAGGAAATTCTAGTACATTTTGAACACAGTTTTCAAGATTAGTTTCTAAATTTTGTAGAAAACATTCACCGTATTTTAGAGACCAACTGTTGGTACCTCTGCTTCGCGTTCTGCTCCGGCTTCTGCTCCGGTCTCGATCACGGTCCCTCAACCTCTCTTTGCTCCAACTCCTACTTCGACTCCTGCTGTAGCTCCGACTCCTCCCTCTCCGACGGTTGTATCGATCCCTATAGGAATCTCTTCTGGGAGGATTTCGGTCATAATCCCTCTTCCGAGAACGCTCATCTTTTTTCCTTTCATCGCGGCTTCTAAAAATGAAATATTAGAGGTTAATTACAAGAATTATGAAGCTGTAATTTGAAATGTTAATTACTTTAAAACTTTAAGAAATGTCAAAGGAAAACTAGAGAAGAGCTGTAAATTGTATGTAACTAATGGCTACTCCTTTCTTCTCAGAAGGATTTTAAAATAAATTTTGCTTGTTTTATTTTTACAATACCTAAGATTTTAAAACATGTATAAATTTCCATTTCTGCCCAATACTGCATATTTCCCAAGTTGGCAACAAGCAGACTTATTGAAGGGATCACTTCTAAATCAAAATTCAAACTCACTATCAAGCAGAATAAATACTGCAATATAAACCACAAATCTAACACCAGAATTACTCCTAAAACTCCAAGGATAATAGCTGTGCACAACTCAAGAGACAGGTTACACTGACACACACTCACCACTTAACTACATATGCGTAAAAGCAATAGAAGCCTTCTTTTTAGGCTTATTAGATGACAACACAGAAACAAAGTAGTTAATTCAGTAAAAAATTCAAATCCTCCTGATTTCTGATATAATACAAGGGGTTAAACAAAAGTTTTTACCTGGTGTCTCTATAGCGAGAACTTGACTGAGGAGGGCTGTGATTTAATCTTCTGGAGAACTTTTTCTCTCGCTCTTCCTCTTTAACTATCTGAATTCAAAGCATATATATTAGATCAAAACATGAGTACACTAAAATGCAGACTTCTGCATAACCAAATAAAACCAAAAACTCTGAATGCTGAACAATCAGCAGTAACACTGAATCTTCATAACATGTTGATTTCTATTTCTAGGAATATTCAAAGCTCTGTTTGAGAGAAAATAAAATAATCTTTATAGTGCTGCACTGAAAATATATCTGCTTTTACTGTAGGTAGACAAAAAAACATATAAAGGCTTTGGGAAGATTGGAGAAGGCATGGATATTCAACATCCAACACCAAAGTCCTTTTTTCATCAGCAGGTTATCTATTCAAAGTTCACACTTAAAACACTTTCACGCAGGAAAACTTGGGCTGCTATTGGAAAGCACAAATTTACTCTTCTGGCTCAGTGAACAACATCAACACTTGTGACAAAAGGATGTTATCTGGATCAAGCAGCTGAAGGAATGAGAACTGCAATTTAGAATGGCAGCCTGGATTTATGGAGAATTAAAGTGCAGCATAACTACAACAGCAATTTAGACCAGAGAACTAATGCAGGTTGTGCTGCAGCTCCTACACTACTCAGTAACTTTTTACTTTTTAATTTACCTTTGCCCCAGCAAAACCATTTTGGTTTACCTTTGAAACATTCACTTGTGTTAGAAAAATCAGGCAACAGTGCTCAACATGCCAAGCACAAATCTCAATTATTTTAATGCTGTCATGTAATTATTAATAATATTATTAATAAACATAAAATATTATTTATATAAACGATAATAAATTGCTAATAACTATTACTAATAAACACTACAAAGTTAAACATATAAGCAAATTACATGAATGAGGAAAAAGATGTACATGTAAACTAAAATCAATGCCCACCTCTTCCTTTTTTGTCTCTTTTTCTTGGTGCTGAAAAAATTCTACTTTCAGGCTTCCTGATGATGGCTGTTCTGGTGGAGGTAGGTAGCTTTTTGTATTCACAGCATCAAACAGTTTTTCCACAAATATCTGAGTTTCTAATAGTAAAGAGCGTACAAATATCCATTATACAAAACCATGGTTAACATTTGCTTTAAAAATGAATAAATAAATAAATAAACCCAAAAAGCCCAGACAAGCAACCAAAATCAGCATTCAGCAAAAAGTTAAAACAACAAGGAGTATTTTCTTTAAATACTGTGTTCCTAATTTATATTTTAAATGGACATGTACAAAGTCAAAAAACATGTCAATAATGAACAATGTTTCACAGAAATTCTCAATTCTTGAATTATTTAATGTCTCTTAATAAAGCATCTGGAAAAATATTTCTGGCAGATATACAAAAACATATATATCTATATCTATAGCCAAAGGAAGTTGTGGATGCTCCAGCCCTGGAAGCATTCCAGACCAGGTCAGACAAGGCCCTGATGAACCTGGTCTAGTGCAAGGTGTTCCCTGCCCAGGACACAGGGCTGGAACTAGAGGATCTTTACAGTCCCTTTCAACCCAAACCATTCTGTGATTCTGTGCCTCTGTGAGTACTAACAAAACATATACCTAATATATGCATGCTAACCTATAGACCTGGGCTTTTTAAAATTACTTTATGAAAATTGAATTACATTCTGCAAAGTAATGAAGCTAACAAATAGATCAAAAGCCAATTCTATGGTAAATGATTGCTTGAATAAATTGAAAGACAGAATTTTCTCTCAATCTTAATTGTTATGACAAAGCCCATACCTTTCTGAAGAAATACATCCAGCTGATCAACACACAATGCCTTTAGTTCCTTTTCACTTTTATCCTTCTTTACCAAAGCCAGAACATATTTAGCTAGGGCAGATGGATCTGCATCACATCTGCAAATAGATTAGTTAGAAAAAGAAAGCAATTTAATTACAGAAAACAATGTCTGAAACTGGTATTACCAATACATATATAGGACAAAATCATTTCCTACCAAAGCAATTGAAAAATACTCAGGTATATTTTCCAAAATAGAATCTATATACATAACATTTCTAAGTATCACTTTCCTCTTCAAGAGAACAATTGCCTAGAATATTTCCTAACAATACTGCACAGAGAACTTCCCAGCAAACTCGAACAAACTATTTTGTAAGAAACAGCCTGAATTGACTGTTTTGTATTAAAAACAAAGATACAACAACTAATACTCCCCTAATTCCCCAAAGATGGAATCAATAATTCTGAATGTAACACTGAATAACTGTTATCTGGGAAAAGTCAGTCTATCCAATTACAAATTAATACACTGATACTGCAGAAGTGATCTATGCTACTAAAAAAAAAAACAAACCCAAACAAAAAACCCCAGACCCTCGAGCATTATTCTAAATACACTTTTGAACATTCCTATTACTAATTACATATGAACACCATGAAAACTGAAACTGATCTTTCTAGTTTCACACTTGGTTTCAAAAGCCTAAATTCATATATTGTAACAGACACTTCCATAAGAGGTACACTGAAAATGGAGGGAAATTTAGAGGACTGTTATCCATTTGACATCTGAACTCATAATTAAACCTACAATTAAATACAGAGCACCTCAAGGTAGAAGCTGATGGTCTTATGCAAATCAACAAAGAATTTGGAATTAAGAAAGCCATGTATCTATATTCAGTAGAACATGAAAGCCATGTATCCACATTCAGTAGACCATTATTTAAAATAAGTGGCATATTTTTTTTACAATGTTTCACAAACAGGAATTTACAATGAACTTTGTGGTGGTGTTGTAAAGTCTGCCAAAGCAAGTGAGACTACTGCACAGAACTACTCATGTTTCAAAAAGAGTAGCTAATGAACTGGTAAGACACTGGTCCTAAACAACTTAATCTCCTTATTCAGCATATACCAAAGGAAGACTTCAGGCCCCACACAATAATGCAGGATTGAATGGATGCATACTAGTCCCGTGATACAGACAACTTATTTGGGTGGTCATCGAAGTTTGTACTAATGTTTTAAAGAATGACAAGAAGAAAAAAACTGCATTGATGCATCCTAACTGTACATGCTTTCTAGCAAAAATAACCAGTAAGAAAAATTAGTCTATGGTCAGGGAGTTGCATTGAATATGAATATTACACAGATATTTCTCTAGCATAGAGGTCCAACAGTCAGAATAAAGGAATAAGAAGTTTGAAATCCTTTCCACAATGAGTAAGATACAAACGCTGAAGCTTAATTATTAATCTAAATGTTGATAATTGAAATGACATTATTATGGATGCTGGGCAAAAGAACACAAATCCCTAAACAAACATATCACACCACCCAATTCCTCTCACCAGAGAAACTTATCTCCTGCACAGCAAGCAACATCCCCCACGCAAACTTATCCGCTAAGCAAAGGAAGCTGATCTGTCAGCATCACTTATGGACAGCCTGGGCCCAGCACAGAGAGCCCTGAAGTTAAAGGTCACAGCTTCAAACACAACCCAGCATCCTTCAGAAAGCAGGCAATACTAGAATTTAATGCTGAAAAAGCAACTTGGGCCGCTAGTGGATGTACCACTGTATTCCATGTTAGTCTGCATTATTTATAGATAGAGGAAATGGGAGCTCATAGTCAGTCTGCATTCCAAAAGAACCCACGCACACTAAATGAACAAAATGAAAATATATACTGCTAATCAAAAACCAGACTGCACACTGACTGAAAATTCTTCAGAAATTTTTCACACCTGGTTTGTCCCATTTAGGTCTTACAATTCTTTATCCAGAAGAAAACCGAGTCCAAGCACCAAGTCAGTGCACACCCTGACACAACCTCCTACAGTGAGAGCAGCAGGACTCTTCAATGCTGTAGGCACCTGAGCACATCAGGCAAGCAGATTATCTAAAAGCCCAGTGTCGAGTAGTATTCATCACAGGCTGCAATGAGGGTTCTCTCTCAGCCTTCAGCAGGCCCTAAGACCAGCATTTCATAACCTCTCAATCCTTCAATTTGAAAAGTTACTAACTTTTTTTACTGTTTCTTCATGCAACTTTAAACAATGTAATGACAGGTGGGGAGCAGACAATTTTCACATGATTATCCTCAGGTTTTCTTCTTTAATTTCAACTTCCACAACTTTGGTTCTCATTCGATAATATGAACAGTCAGCTGTCATTCAAAATCTGCTACAACTTACTTAAATGACACGTGCACTCAAAATTTTGGCGGGGGGGGTGGGGGGGGGAACCCCAGTCAGTCTAGAAGGTAAAAACTTACTGCTCTTAGCTATGTGCTACTGTAATGTGTTTTAATTATCCAGCTCCTACAGCACTGACTATACAACAACCTCATATTCAGTTTAAAGCAATTCCCCTTTCATGAGCAGGATAAAAACCAGGAAATCTTCTCTGGAAAGCCACCTAGACTGTAACAAATAAACCATAAACTATCTCCCAAAAAACAAACCAAAAACCCACAAAACCGCACAAAACCAACAAAACAAAACCCCAAAACCCAAACAAACAGAAGATGTTTAAAAATAATGAACAGTTAACGCTTTCATCCTCCCTGCCATGATGACTTTAGGAAATCTTAGCAATCCTGTCCACCCCAGGACTTGAAGTCATCCACCCAACTCCAAGATCCGCTTAGGAAAATATTTTCAATGAAAATGTACTTTTAATTTGCAAAACCCAGGATCACTTTCTGCTGTGCAGTCATGCACATGTTTCCACATTCAGCACCCTGTACAGCTACATATGAACAATGTTAAACAATCATACTGAATTCTACTATTATTAATATTTAGTGTGTATAGGGGAATTTCTACAACAATAAGAATTTACATGCTTTCAATTTTGGCTACTTAACAAATACAATTTAAAAAGAAAATACTAACAGGCAAATTATTTCAAATTGACACTAATTAAGCAATAATTAATACAGTGGGTTTTGTGACAGAGTGAGACGAAGATGCTTTTGTAAATCAGTACTAAGATTTTGATTTTGTGTGCTTTCTTTTAATTGCTTAAAATTAAACTGCAAATGATCTTTACACAGACAGAGGCTGATGTCCTTTTTTAGGTACTGACTTGCAACAGAAGTCTCTTCTATATCTGTTCTTCAAAGCTTGAAAAAAACCCCACAATTAATCTGTTTTCTCCACACTACTGTGAAGCCTGTTTCTGTAGATAGTATTTTAAATAGATCTAACAAGTCTATAATCTGATCTTTTATTGCTTTTCAAACTCTTGTAAAATGCCTTTTTTTAAGATGATGCTAAAATTAAAAGAGAGGATCAACTGGTCTCATGAAGTAAAAAATAAATTTCAAGTTTACAAAACTGTGAATAAAGGAAGTCTGCTTAAAAATTTCTTTATAGCTATCAAGAGTTCTACACATGATCTTTGATCATTTTGTTTGTGGGGGGGAGCTTTTCTAAAAAACAATTCCTTTCCACTTTTTCACTCGAACTTAGTTTTGAAATGTTCTGTATAAATTCTCCATCCACTGGTTTAGTCAAAATCCACTGGTTTGGATTATGGGGCCTTGCATTTTTCTGATAAACAAGATCTTATGTTCTCCAGTTTAACAGTATTTTCTTAGAGAATAGCAGCCTTTGTGTGTGAATAATACACAATATGCTTGCTGTCTTTGTTGTGCATACATGGATTTTTCACCGATTTTCAGCTAGCTTTGTCAGTTTTTCTAACCTCGTTGTCTTGCATTTTATGGTCTTATCATTGACTTTGTTTTGTTAACAAGTAATGTAAGAATAAAGAAAACAGGAAAGGCACCTATGCTGATGGCAGCAAATATACAGTATAGCACAAGGATTTATCATACAATATATGTATCATGATATAGTCTTGCAGATTGAAAGAAAATAGAGAAAGAGCCTTAACTAATATCTCAGAAAAATGATAATACCACCAACACATTTCAAATACTCTCAGTTGCTCTAAAAATGAACAAAAAACTTCATTTTTATTCTATTGCTCACTAGATGATATACATTTTCAGTTATTAAATACAGGCTTGAATCCTTAGGTAAACTTGAATATAGTGTGGTACATCAGTCCTCACCACAAACACAATTTGTGCATCACAAGTGTGACAGAACTTTATACATAACTTCATTCTTACAACAACATCTGGCTATTAGAAAAATGGTCACATTCATCAAAGCATGGAGAAAAGCATTTCTCAACTCTGATTTCCCTATCTCCATCCCCTCAACATACTGTAGGCATGTGCTGCAAGCACTAATACATATCTGTAATCACAAATTTCTCCTCCTGTTTTCACTACTGTGTTTTCTTTAACAAACAAACACACACCAGCTGGCACAAGCAATGTGAATTCATTTCCACTGCATCAAGTACATCCCAGTGTGCTACCATTAAATACCACTGCATGTTTCCTTACACCCAATTCCTGAATATATATCATTGTTCCTAGCAATGTTAAATGTTTTTATCGCTACTAATACTTTTTTGCAGTCTGTACTATTTAAGTCAGAAAATACACAGTGCCTACTCCCCTCCATTAAACAAGGGAGACTGCACATGTAATCCTGCTTTAATAAACAGTATTGAATATACAGGCATAGATGGAAGAATTCTCTTGCTAGATCTCTACACGTTCTTCAGAGAATTATATGGATACTCCAATTGCTATGCAACAGATGGACGCTTCAAAAAGGAGAGCAATTCCCAATCAAATATTTTGCTTAATCACAGAAGGAACAGTTCAATTAAGCTCACAGGAAAGTTCAAAAACCCATGTTTCTGACCTCACATGGTTTAGCAGTCATTTTTTGAAATTACTATTTCAAATAAAGATAAACCAGAAAAGCTGAAACTGTCAGAGTAAATTTAAGTCTTAATTTTTTTGTAAATAATATTAGAAAAAGGAGAAGTAATTTGGCTGAGTCACTTCTTAGTACAGTATTTTCTTCTTAATTGAATACTCTGCAATCCATTAAACACTTTTTTACCTGTTTCCAATACTCACTCTTTTTTTAATATAAAATATGTTCTAAGAACCCACTTTGACTTTTTTAATCAACAGGCAACTACAGATGTTAGTCTTAACTGAGAAATGCAGTGTATGTGGAATAGATATTAAAGGTGTTTGCAAAAACACATTGCTGGTGTAGCTGCATGTTCAAAAGCCCTTTTTAACACATATCTTATGTTGTATGCACACACTACTTTTTTAAGATATAAAGAAACTACAGAAGGGAATTTTCTCTTCAGTTTTAAAATTAATGTACAAACCAAAAAGATGCTGCAAACCCTGAAACTAGTTCCTTGACAAATTTAAACTACCACAACACACTGAAACCTCAGAAGCATGTCCGTAGTCCTCCAGACAACAAGTGGTGCTGCTGTAAAGGAAATAACATGTAGGTGGCATGCTATTGGTCATGCTCTGATCCTGAGAGTTAATAACCTAAATTTCAGAGTCTAGCTTTGCTGCCTGAAGACTGATTGCTAAAATACTGCTCAGTTTTTGACATTAACCAAGGTGGACATGGCTGTGTTTGAAGGCTGAGAGAAATGCCTTCTACTTGCAGGTCTGAGTGAGTGCAGAAAGGTGTACACTGCATATTGGGCAATGCAGCCAGCCTTATTCAGGCAGTTGCATGACTCTGTTGTTACCAAAAAAAAAATTCTATAAAAAAGCTATGGTGTTCAGTGAGTAAAATGAATAACAAAGTCATTCACCAAGATCCCACTTTATCTTGGAATACTATCGTGGCTGAAAAGGACCACTCTTATGATACTTACTTTAATTAACTCTCTAACAGTATTTAAAGCAATAAAACACATTGAGGAATGGTGCACTCTCCGAAGCTGCTACTCAAGCTAATGATGCCATTAAATCAGGTCTAAATTATTCTGATACCCAGATCTGACATGTTCATACAGCTGCAAGCAGTAATTGGCAGCCTAGAATACCACCCCTAGATTCAAGACAGCTCTCATGAGGCAGAACAGCTGTCAGCTTGCTGGCCCTCCAACACCCATTCAATGCAGAAAATAAAATGCATCAACAGCGTCTCTGTGACTTGCAATGCAGTCACAGAGGTTTCCCCTCACTGCTGCTATTCACTGTAAGAACAAAAACAGCTTCCTGTAACAGGACTAATTTTCTCCTTTTTGTTTTCTGCTTTCAACTATACCTAATAATACCAATCTTTTAATACTAATGTGGTATTTTTACACAGAAGCTTAGCAGTATCAGCACTCTAAACTAGGAACCTTGATTTCTCAAATACAGTGGCTCTCTGTGAGTCAGGTGAACAGACTATCAATTTTCATAACAGATGCAGAAAAATAACTAGTGTTAAAAATGACATACCACTGATGTGCATTTGTGCTTTATTCATCTTAGTTAGAAACAGCTTCACACAAGGTGTTAAAGAAGTAAGTGAAATGCTTATTGCTTCTGAACTTCTTAGGAAGTTTCATGGAAAATGAGAGAAATCTCATGGTGGGCTAATGAGTGTTATTGGTAGGATGATGTGCCACATGAAATGAATGACAAGAAACAATGAATTACTTATTTCTAAGCTTTCAATGCCCTGGCTTGTTAGCATATTCCTTAAACCACTGTTAAACTTTTTTTATTCGCTACCTTTTGTCAGTAACCTGTGAAACCAAAAAAAAGGGCTGAAAAGCTTGACAAACAAAGAATAGTGAGGGGATGACACCAGAGGACACAGATCACTTGCCAAAAATATCCAATGATAAATATACTCAAAATATTCTTTAATTTTTCATTTTATTCCATCTGATGTAAGTCATTACAACACCACATGCACTTACAGAATTTACCAATGCAAAATACCTCTCCATTTCAATAAGGTATGCCTAAATACTGCATAAATGTTGTTGTAGGCATTTCACCTTTTTTTCAAGTTTAATTTAGTACAGGAACAAATGTTCACAAAAATGTAAATACAGTGAAGTAAAAAAAAATTAGATATGGGAGCCTTAATCAAATTGAAAGTAAAATTCAGCAGGCCACAAATATTTCAATTTAATTTATTTTACACAGAGTAATTAAAACCAAGGAAGCTTTCCAGTGTAGAGAATTAGGGCAAGGGGCAGAACATTACAATGTGTTAAAAGCAAAATTGTGAGTGTAGCATTAATACAAAAAGCTAGTTTTTTTCACAACTAGAGATTCAAACAAATTCAAGGAAAAAAATTAAGAAATTCCTACTTGGAACTTTGCCAAGCCAGACCCTGATATTCCAGCAAGGACTATATACACGGTTTATAGAGTACCTGGAATGAACCTGCAGAAAAGAAACCCATCACAATTGACAGGCTCAGTGAGTGCCTTGTTAGTATAGAAATCAGAAGTGACAGGCAGAGGGTTATATTCCAAGTTTAACATTATTTTCCAACACTTGGCAGAAATCATGCCACGAACAAGAAAGTGTGTAACGCTAGAAACTTAGCTCACTGTTGTCAGCAAGCAACGAGGATGACTGGTAACAAATGCCTTCTTCACAGAGGTGACTGGAGTTGAACATACAAGATAATTCTAGTCAAACACACAGTAGCCACAGCACAAAAAGCCTCTTGCCACTTTACTTGTACTGGTACTACATTTACATGGCAGTATCTGCAATGATTCAGTGTGTACATTTAGTGATTCTGCAAGAAGAGTTATTTCCAAAACCACAAAAGCAGCCTCTTCTTGAGGAGCTGTAGAAAGCTCCTAGAGACCTATTACCCCTCAAACAGAGCTGGACTGTGCAAATGCTCCAGCATGGCAGCATTTGCAGTTTCTGCCTCACTGCAACAAGACAAAACTTAGATAAGGCCTTTTTGTATGGATGATCACCAAGGCTTTGCCGAAGACATTAGAGTAGTCCAAAACAAACAAACAAATACAACAACCTACCACTAAAAAAAATTCCAAATCTTAAAAAACATTCTTGTCTATGAACAGTGTTTCCCAGAGACTCCATGTGAAAGCAGTCCAACAACCAAATCAGGTCCAGTCCGTATAATTACATAACACACTTGTTTCATTTTATTAAGAAATCAGCATTTTTAGAACTGCTTAAAGACAAAATGAGAATTTTTGTGGCTATTGCTAGATTTTAATTCTGAAACATTATGTTTCAGAAGTACATGCATCATGGCCTTTGGAATAAGTTATACATCCTGATTAAAAAAGGCTAGCCCCTTGGTAAAGGCAACTTGGAAAGTGCAGCATGTTCTAACTACTCAGCTCGAGGTAAATAGCACATTAATATAGATCTAGACATGTTTGTGTAAAACTTATTTACGTTTCTTCTTAAATGCACTTCTCCTCTTGAAACCACCAAGACATCACCTCCATGATGACCTAATACAGTGGCGTCTTTCTTAGTGTAGGTAGGAGGTTAAGCCGGTACCTTGCATCTAAAGGTTTCGGAAAGAGCCACTAGACAACACTTGGCACTTTTGTTTCATTAACAGGAAAAGACAAGTCAAAAATCATTTTTGGGCTATAGCAACACCTCCAGAGGATCAGCAGTTAGCGCCTCACTGCACTAGCGGTGCAACAGTTACTTCTCTAGAAGTATCTGCACACTAAAATTTTCATGCAGCCAGAAGCTATGGCTGTAGTCACACACCTCAGATAGCTGACACCAAAAGCACCTGCAGGAGTATTTGACTGTTAGGAATACATCTACATTAGAACAATACATCTCCACCAATCTAACATCTGTTCAACAATGCAGTTACACAGGACACTGCCGAAAACTGAATGACAGTCGCTGCTGGTTTGTTTCTTCCCAAAGCTAAAAATCCAGAGAACTCATCATCCTCCAGACCAGCATCTCCCTAGCGCTCCAGTTTTCCAAAACGACAACCACATTAAATATGCTCACACACCACATTTAACCTAACAGATACGTGCTGGTCTTCTTAGTGGACAAAGAAGCAGAAAATTGCACTGATCACAAAAGCTGAAAATTTCATTTACACCATTTAACTGCTGACTATTGCTAAGAAAGCTCATGGTTTAATATTCAAACAAAGAAGCATGGACCAACCTGAGTCTGTTCCAAGCCTCCTAACCAGCACACTCTAAAATACTGACATCAATCTGCTGATTGCCATTAACAAAATACTCATACAAGAAAGTACCCAGAAACTAATAGCGAGCATTATGCAGCAGTGGACTAGGGAAGTCTACTGCCCCAGAACACAACATATTGCGTTATAATGACCCAAAATAAAAAGTAATTCACTTTCCCCAAACTACAGTTTTACAAGACGATGCCCTTTTTTCTCCCCAAAATAAAAATCTTAAACGTCAAACCTTTTATAACAAAGACACTCAGTGTAACTTGCAGCAGGCCTATTTCAAAGTCCACTGAAAGTAAATTCATAGTTCATCGACTTCAGTGTGGTCGGATTAGATCCTATGGAATAAAGGACAATCGCTACCTCCCCCCCACCACCTAAAAAAAAAAGCCCCAAACAAACAAAAGAACAACCCAAGTGAAGCTCTCCTAAAAGTCTCCCAGCATTTTATAACTTTTTCAAGTTATTTCAGCATAAGGCCTACAAACTCTATCTGTACAAATGAACACTTAACTAATGGCTATGGAAGCCATAAAGCAAATTTTGCTTCCCCATATGAACTCAAGAGTAAAACCTACAGTGGGCAAACATCTCAGCACAAAAGTTAACACCAGACTGTATTCAGGAGTTCTAGTTCATTTAACTCAAATCAAACTCCAGCAAATTTAATTCAGACATGCTAAAAGAGTGGTTCAGAATGACAAGAAATCTGTATGCTTTCATCCGTAGACACCATACTTCCAGACGATAAACCTTTATAACTAAGTTCACACTTCAGTTCCACTAAAATACCATTCAGAGAAGGAAGACGCATTTGCAGAAGAGCCCCACTTACTCACATGAATGTTATCCTCAGAGGCCACGCACGTATTCACAAACAGTCAAATTATTCTCTGGGGCTCCTACTCCCAAGTCCTCTACTGATGCAATTTGTATTTTGGGGAAGGGAAACCAGAGAGCGTCAAATACTCAAAATAACTAAGAATGATGTGCGACGAGCCTGTAGCAAATGTACTGGGAAGATCCCAGGATCCCGCAGGACGTGCCAGTGGCACCTGAGCCCTCTCGGAGAAGGTCCCCGCACAGGGCGGCGGGCCGTGCTCATGATCGCGGCCTCTCCGGGGCAGAGCGAGCTGCACACGCACACACGGCGTCTCCCGCTCTCCCCGGGCTACAAAGGCAGGAGGAACGCGGTCGCTAGGGGGGGGGAAGCTGCATCCTCAGGAGGGAGATGGTTTTACCTCCCGGCCGAGGACGGCGACGGGAGAGCGGGAGCGCAAGAACGCCGCATCCCGTCACTCACAGGCCGGGGAAGAAGGGCGCGGAGAGGGCATCTCCCGGGACGCCCTCCCGGGACTCGCCGGCACCGCGTTTCCCGCCCTGCGGATCCCCATCTTCTGCAAGGGGGAGGTTTATTTCGAGGGGGCGACAGGACGAGGAAGGGTCGCGGTTACTCACATGGGCTCCAAGGTTTTGCTGAGCCAGGATTTCAGCGCCTCGAAGTTTTCTATGATCATTTTAACCACCATCCAGAGCGGCCCGGGCCCCCCGCCTCCCCGCCAGCAGCAACAGCAGCAGCAGCAGCCCCGGCGGCGGGG
>VWZP01004477.1:4097237-4199683 GCA_013396995.1 Dicaeum eximium
CGCCGCTCCTCCCCGCACCCTCCGCCGCCTCCCGGTTCGGCAGAGGCCGCCCGGCAGGGACCGGAGGCCCAGCGACACGGAGGGGGCGGAACCAGTCGAGCAGCGGCGGCTTCCCGCGGGCCCCGCTCTCGCCGCTCCTCTGCCGGGGAGCGCGTCCCGGGCGCTGCGCGGGTCGCCCCCGGCGGAGGGCGGCGCGGCCGAGTGTGGCGGCGGTGCGGAGCGGTGCGGAGCGGTGCGGAGCGGTGCGGGACCGGCGGGCCCCCNCAGCGCCCGACGGAGCGAGCGCCCGAGCGAGCGGGTAAGATGGCGGCGCCCCACTGTCGCGAGAGCCCAGAGTCTCGCGAGGCCGGGCGGCGCGCGGGGTCTGCCGGGAGGCGGGGCCGGGCGGGGAGGCCGCGCTGTGGGGCGGGAGGGGAACCCTCAGAGCCCACACGTGCGATGGTGCTGGGCCTCAATGGAGCCGTGCTCTAGGGACAAAATAAATACCATTGTGTATGCTCGGGTTGTGTGTGAAATGCGCATGTACTTCTTTTGTTTCTTGGAAACGCTGATAGCCTTCCTTTATATGATCACAGAACGGGTGAGGTTGGAAGGGACCACATTGGGTCACCTGGCCCAGCCTCCCTGCTCTGGCAGGGTCATCCTAGAGCACACTGAACAGGGCTGCTTCCAGGTCGTTCTTGAATAACTCCTTTGAGGAACACAACCTCTCTGGATAATCTGTTCTTGTGCATGGTCACCTGCACAGTCAAGAAGTTCTTCCTCAGATTCAGATGGAACTTCCTGTGCATCAGTGTCTGCCCATTGTCTCTTGTCCTATTGCTCATCAACACCAAACAGAGCCTGGCTCCAAGCTCTTCCCACCCTCCTTTCATATAGTTACTGATGAGATCCCCTCTCAGTTGTCTCTTCTTGAGATTGAACAGGCCCAGCTCTCTCAGCCTTTCCTTGTAAGAGAAATGCTCCAGCCCCTTAATCATCTCCACAGCATCTGGGCCTGCTCCAGGAGCTCCATGTCTCTCTTGTACTGCTGAGCCCACAACTGGACACAGCAGTTCAGATGTGTCCTCACCAGGCCTGAGCAGAGGGGCACAATCATCTCCCACGACTTGCTGGCAATGCTTTTCCTGATGCACCCCAGGATACCATTTGCCTTCTCGGCCACCAGGGCACACTGCTAGCTCATGGACAACTCCTTGTCCCTCAGGACCCCCAGGTCTTCCTCAGCAGAGCTCACCCTCAATCTGTACTGCTGCTTGGGGTTATTGCTTGTCATAAGCCCACAGCTGGGCACAGTTGCCGCCCGTCTCCAGCCTCCCGCCAGCAGGGAGCAGCCCCCAGTCTCCCGGGCAGCCGGGAGCTCCTGCAATAGGGAACCGCACCCTGGACAAGCAGGAGCGGAGGCACAGCCTCGGCTCCCCACATGCAAAGTCCTATAAATGTTTGCGACTAATAGGAAAAGGAAAAACATTTAAAAAACATATATATAGCTGCCTGCAGACAATTATTTGTGACTTGATTATCATCCTTGAAAGTTTTTGAAGACTGGAGAGTGTGGCAAGCCAACCAAATAAACTGCCAGCTTAGTAGGTACTTTGGTGACGACTTCCCAATTACAAGATGCACTTCGGTTTCTCCCATAGTGGAGAATAAGCAGCACATCCTGTCAATAGGCAGAAAATCACCTGCCTGAAATTTTCTGGAGTCTGTTCTATAAACATGTAAAAAGTCCTTGACTCACAGTCACCAAGGTTTACTCCCCGTGAACAAGTAGACAAGGTCACTAACCTTGGGATTCTGATGGGTCTCTGAAGGGACAGGCACAGAGAGATCAGACATTGTGATAAGAATCTTAATTTGGTTTTGGATCTGTCCCCTCAATCCTTTGCAAAAGCCAGTGTCTAGTGAAAATAATTTAGACAACACTGCATTCAGACAAGCACTGCACCTACCTTTGATCCTTGGATATACAACAGCCAACAAAAAAACACAGCCTATAAGGCTTCCCCACATGGGGGGAATATGCATATATTCCATATAATATATGGATATAAGTATGGATATAATCACATAGCAACTTTTCTGATATTTCAGTTTCTAAACCGCTTTTTCAGCCACTACAGAGCACAATGCTTTAAGTAAATGAAATAAGTGATCACAAAAAGGTTTTCACAAATAAATTTTATGCACTGGAGAAGACTTGTTGGCATGTGGTAGTTTTTGAACATTTCTGTGTTTATAGAAGTGTGCTGTTGTCACACTTCTGTGGTGGTATTCAGAGTAACTGTAATAAATAAATAAATAAACAAACATACAAATAAATAAATAAATGCTGACATTCCCAGTTCTAGAGTTTGCAGACTTGAAATCTTAAAAGCCTTATAAATATTTACATCCCACATCTTCAGAAGCCACTGCAATGTTTTGTAGCATCTTTTGGGCAATGTTAATTTTATTTCACAGCTGAAATTATAGAGTATAAAATAAAATAAAATAATTTATTATACCTGAGGAAATAATTTCCTTTGAAACATAAAGTGTCTTCTATATATAAGGTGGTTTCTATTTAAGATGAAATATCTTTAGATTCTTAATAGCAGTTTTTAAAACACACACACACAAAATGAATAGTTTTTACTTAACTCAAACTTCATTCACATGTGAAATCTGTACTTTAACTAAAACAAAAATCATAAAGATCATGTTTCATTTAAGGCAACATAAGAATCTGTACAAAGGGTCGAAGTAATGATTAACTTCTACAATGTCATAATTCTGTAGGACAGAATTTTTATAATAAGTTTTTATTTCTCCTGTAGCTGTTCAATATAAAATTCACAAACTGTTAAAGGGAAAAGAAAACATACCCTAAATTTTATCCCTACCTGTGTAAAAAAGCCCTGCAGGGGATAACAAGGAAAAAAGAACACACTGAACAGCTATCCTTAGGTTTTAACAATTTAAAGCTTTCATTTAAGAAACCAGCTACAGCTGATACATGATAGTGATATTCTGTATCATGTATATGACCTATGGGTATCAAACATTTCTTAGGAACTAAATAACTGAATAATAATTGCAAAACTTTGAAAATGGACACATATATTCTGTGGATTAATATAAGTGTTGCACTTTAACATCAATAAACCCAAAATATAAAGAAACTGTTATGAAAATAAAGTAATACAAATCTAATTCTCTTACTTATTCATGCATCATAGACTCCTAATATCCCTTTTGGCTTATGAAAGCTTTGTTAAGTTCTTCAGAGTAGTATAGATGTTTCCATGTATAACAACTCCCAAAGTTCATAGGTTTGGTGTGCATTTAGTTTGCAGTAATCTTATCTAACGCAATGTAATGACCTTTGATGTCTAAAAACAATGGGTTGTATTTATTCACATTTTTATTGGATCACCTGCTAATGTGAGAGCTGAATGTGGCCAGTGAAGTTAAGAAAGATCGATCCTTCCTGACATTTCTTGGGATTTTATTTTCGCTGCTTCCTCTCCAAAGCCATTGAACTTGTTCTCATAAGCAATCTTTGTCAGTGTGTAAAGCCGCACTTTTTAAGTGTTAAAGATTTTTCTTTGAAAGCTGACATTTTCTTAACTGTCCATAGATGTCTTTTTAACTTAGATTTGTCCCCCCCCCCTTTTTTTTTAATACAAAAAGCAGCTGTAGAAGAGAAAACCTTTAGGCACATCACCCAACTTTTTTGCCAAACCTATACTACTTTCATTAGTCCCTATTTCTGTCATACAGAAAAAATGTTAATTCTTTTTTATTTGTTTATCTGTGGTTTGGTTGTATGGTTTGGCTTGGGTTTTCCTTGTTTATTAATTGAGTTTTATTTTCTTTTGAAGACAAGCCAGACTGGTCCATGTCATTAAAAAATTCTTCAATCTATGCTTCTAACACTTCACCTTTTTATTTAGGAAAACGCAATTGCATTTGCAATTGTATTTAATCTTAATCTCTGACTGGAGGTTTTCTTCTAGTGTTAAATGTGATTCTGTTTTTACATAGCAAGCATAACACACCAGACTTGGGGCTCCTAGTGTCTCCCAGGAAAAGCATTTTAGCATTACAGACCTCAGGTGTATCAGACTGGATGACCTAGAGATCAAGGGTTCCTTGTCCCTGCAGTTTATCAGAGTTTAGCATCAACACACAAGCTAAAAAGCAGGGCCACTGAAACTGGATGGCATCAAGATGGGTTGATGGAACTAAACCACTTTGTATACCTCGTTCAGATTTTTAGTTTGTACTGAGCTTTGGGGCTTGCCATGGGTTTCTATCTAGACATATATCTGTACACGTACTGCCTTTACTCTCTGTAAAAGGGTCAAATGATATTCCTTCTGATGCTCCTTGTCTATGGTGAGTTTCATTTCAGGAGGTGTCAATATGAGTTTTGAGAATCATGTCATGGAATTGATCCAGACCTGAAGACTCCCCCTTCCATCCTTCACAAGCAGAAAATGTTTATCAGTTCTTGAGCATCTGAAAGCTGAGGCACTTTTGCCTTTCCCCGTGAATACACCTACTAATGCTTCCACAGGGTCAAAGCAGGTCAGCTTTGTAATACTCTTACTTGATTGTGGTCCAAAAAGATCAATGTTTATAGGATTGTTTAGTCCTTTGCTTTTTTACTGACTCCTGCATAGTGAATTTAACCAAACAGAGCCATTGCTACTTAAAAAGCAGGGTCTGTAGAAGCTCTCAGAGCAGATGGTCTGTAAGATATAAATGTCTTCCTCTAACCTTGAAACCAAAATTTTAATTATTAAATAAGCTCTGGACATTAGACAACTTCCTTATCCATAGTCTTTTTATACAAAGCCCTAAATTTTGGGATTATATATCTCGCCTGCTTTCTCTTGCTGCAGGAAGCAGCTAGGTGACATAGTGGAGAAAAGGGATCTACATAGCCCTACTGAGCAGGGGAGGACTCTAGAGGTGCCTTCCAACCTAAACCACCCTATAATTCTATGAAAGGCTTTGTGCAGAGTGTCCCAAAGCCACAAGTGTTTGAAGGATTCATAGCTGGTGCATGTAGCATTTAGCTCGAGATTGCAAGTCATAGAATTGAGCATTGCTGTTTTGAACTGACCTAACAGTTGTTCAACAGGTTTTCTCGAAAGCCAAGGTTGCAACAAATTGCTATTGTCAGAGGTCAAACCTACAAATTCTGTGGTTTTAATTATTGTTTAAATACAGAGACCAGAAGTGGGATATTTAGTTGATATTTAGCAGAATACATCACACTTCTGAAGTCACACACTATTGTGTATTTCTAAATGACCTTGTGTTTTGAAAAGTAGGGAGTGTTGGTTTTGTAAGTCAAGATGCTGGTGTTCTAGAACCTCATTAATTTGTTCTAATGCAGGGATATCTTGTTGTGGACTTCTTGTTAACTTTTACCAGCACAGAGGCAGGATTGCTCCACTTTGCCAATGGCAGCAAAATTAGGCTTAGCCCCCTGCTTGTGCTTATAGGAAGGATGACTGAAAAATGGGCCGGGGTGTAATTAATACCTCCTTCCTTTTCTTCCCAAGTTGCAGAGTAGCAGGAAAGGAGAGGCATAGCTCATAACTCTGCCCCTATAACACCAACCAGCAGAACTTCATCTTCCAGAAATCTTCGTAATGGAGTCTCAAGCTACTGTGTCATTCTGTTTTGCACAAGCAAATGAATACTGGGCAGAGCCACACCTGAATTTATGCCTGCATGTGGGGTAAGAGGCTGCCCACATTCCCCAATTCCCTGGGGCAAACTGCTGTGAAGGAGGGGTTGAGGCTGGAGGCAACTGTGATGCTGCTGATGGTGCTGCAATCTCACCTGTCATGTCATGAAGAACATGTGCTGTGGTTGGGATTTACTGCTAGGGAAGAGAGGCTGCCTCCCTAGTAATTAACTTGGTCCATCCCAGCTGTTATTTTCAAAGTCCTGTCTACAGTGTATCTTAGACAACGCCTAATGTTCTGCCTCAGTTTTGAATCACATTACACAGTATGTGGACAGTTGATCCCTGGAGTGGCAGATTTTCACTTAGTGCTGTCTAGTGTATTTTGCTTTGCAAATCTTGTGAATAAAGAAAAAGGTATCCTTTCCATTTCAGATGTTAATAATGCAAAAAATGTAGGAGGAAGCCAGCAGGATCTTTATTTTGTCCTTCGTGCTACCCCTTGTGCCCAGCTCACCTTCCTATTAAACTGAATAAGAGTAGAGGAAAATTATTTTCCTGAGTTTTTGTGTGGAGTATACCATGCTGGAGAGGAGGCATTTCTGAGTCACAGTATGAACCTTATTGCCTCTGAGAGAGCTCAACTATCTAAGACCATAATAAAATTCTAATAAATTAAAAAGTAATCTCAAGAGCCAGAATATACTTTATCCATTTATTGTGAAACCACTAATTTATTTTTAATTATAAATAAATATATTTTCTTAGTTAAGACTGAAATAACCAGTCATTATTAAAGACTGCTGACAAGCCACGTGACTAATCCAGCAAGGATGGCTTCATCCTACAGATGTAAGAGCTCTGTGTTGAATGTAGTAGAACCACTGCAAAGAATTTTAAAGGATACCTTCTGTCATATTTGAGGTGGAAGTTCTATTATTCACACCACCTGTTCTTCTTCATAGTAGACTATACATAATCATGTATGGTGATGCAATAAAGTCTTGGTTCTATGAGTTCTTCCTATAGAAATATACAAATAAATTGCTCCTGAGAGGAGAAGCTGTCTACTTTTTATTTCTGATACTGTTTGGTTTTGGGGAGCTACTGGGTTTACAATTACACCGTTAAAAAGGATTTAATTTTAGCATTAAAAAGGTTACTTAAGTCTTCTTTGTGAACAATTTATTAGATAAACTATTATTTTAAAGATTCTAGATTGCCCACCATGGAGATTAGGATGTCTGTAATTATTCTTAAAAATTACCTGCAGTATTACAAATATTGAGAAAACTGCTGTTGTCCCTTGTGCAAGGCATTTTTATAATTTTTATTTGTCAGATCTTGGAAAAAATTTTCAAGAAGCTAGGAAGTAAAATATTTTAAAAATAATTTTCATTTCCATTCGAAGCAACTTTTAGTTTTTCTCATTGAGGAAACTGAAACAGTGCAGTGCTTCACATTTTTGTTCTTCCCGTTGTGCACAGGCTTCAGCCCTGCTGTTATCCTGGCTAGGATTTGCCCAGGTCAATGTTGCTGCAGAGCCAGGAGAGGGAGCACAGACATTGCTGCTTCTTGGTCGTGCTTTTAGAGGCAACTTGAATTATTTCCAGAGGAAAATCACTAAACTTGTTTTAAGAGGAAACATCGTGGAATCCTCTTTTTCTGTGTTTTTTTTTTTTTTCCTCACAAGTTTTTGAATAATATTTAATTAAGGGAAATTAAAAACTGGATATTTTCATCCTATAAAGCAAAAAAAAGTCCTATAAAGAAAAAAAAAACCAAAAAACAAAACCAAACCAAACAACACAAAAACCACAACAAAAACAACCCCTGAAATTTTTATGAATGACTGGTATAGTATTTTAACATTTTAGAAACTTTTAAGGAGTATTTTTTAATTTTCTTCTGCAGACACTGAGGAAGGTGAAGTTTGCCAGAATCCAAATATAGGAGAAAAACTTGATTCACTGCAGTCTAATATTAGAAAGTGTCTTTCAGTGTGTTTTTATAGTCTAACTTCAGATCATATGTTTACTCAGTAATTTTCAGGTATTAAAAGTATTATTTTAAAGACACAAAGGGTACATAAATTCTCTCCAACTTTTTAATAGCAATTGTTAGAACTTCCCCTATCTCTCTTATGTCATAATTTCCTCAATTTCTCAGTTATAATTTCCCGTACCACTTAGATATTCCTGACTTTAGAGAGAAAACTGTTGGAAAGTACCTTGTTTCACCCTGATAATCATTTTTACTACTTAATCAACTGATATAACAGAGTTGCACTGCTTTCCTTTAGCAGGACTTGGGTGAAGCTTTTATAAGCATTCCGTGAATAAAATAAAAATGTATAAATCTGTGGGATGGCTTTGTGGTACTGAAAAAATATTCACTCGTGTCTTCAGTTTGAGATTTGTGTCCAAAGAGCACTGACAGCATTACAAGGATGACATCTTACAAGTCAGGCAATGCCCCAGTGAAGGCTGCCAGTTGTCCTGATGGCCAGCTCTGTCATTCAGGGCCACAGACTCTCTATCCCAGGTGCTCAGGGAGCAGGAAGCTGGCTTCTCACTCAGACTGCGTGAGGCAACATGTCAGGTCACTGCGTGGCTCTATTTGTCTCCCTATGGCTCCTTATATACTCAACAGATAAGACCTTATCACCTCTTATCTGTGTATAGAGGACTCATAGGAGAAGTGATGGTAGGTGTAGTAATACAAATTATATTCCCCTGGCCACACTGATCACAAAATGGTGGGTTTAAAATTTGCAGTGTAATGAGAAGTAAGATCAGTGAAGTCACTACCCTGGACTAGAAGAGAGCAAGCCTTAAGTTGCTGAGGGAGCCAGTTTACAGTGCCCTGCCTTTTGAGGACTTTGGGCTTTCTGTGAGAGCAGGTTGGTTCTGAAGAACCACATTCTGCAGGCCCAGGAGCAGGCAGTGCCATGGTACTGTAAGTCAAGCAAGTGCGACTGTAGACCATTTTAGCTGAACTGGGAACTCCTATTGCCACTTGGGTGGAAGAAGAAATTGTATGTTCTCTGGAAGCAAGGTCAGGCTTCCCAGGAAGATCATAAAGCTGTAGCTCTCATGTGTAGGAAGAAAACACAAAAGGCAAAGAGTTGAAACTGGTCAGTGTTGTGAAAGACAATAAAAAAGGCTTTTTAAAGTATGTTCATAGCAAGAAGAGGTTTAAGGAAAATACTGAACCAGTACTTGATGAAGCTGGTCACCTGACAAATGGTGATGAAGAAAAGGCAGAGGCATTGAATGCTTTTTTTGAGTCAGTCTTTAGTATTACTGATAAGCCTTGAGATGCTGAGTCACTGAGTCGTGGAGCTGCAGGAACAGTGGTTCTCCATTTGTGGACCAGAATTTTAAGGGACCAGCTGTATCAGCAGAGTGTTTACAAGTCCATGGGCCCTGATGGGATTCATCCCAGACTTCTGAAGGTGCTGGTGGATGTTATGGCAGGACTTCTCTTGACCATGTACCAAAGGTCATGGCTGTCTCGGGGGGTCCCTACTGACTGGAAATTGGGCAGTGTTATTCCCATCCACAAAAATTCTACCCTCAGTTTCTGTAAAAAACAGTATAGAAAATTATACTGGGTACTACTGAAAGACATTTAAAGAAAATGTAATCACCAGTCAAAATCTACATGGGTTCACAAAGAGAAATCCCTATTTAACTATAATTCAATATTGTTCTATGATAAGGTCATCCACCTCATGGATGAAGAGAATGCAGTGGATGTAGAGTTCTGGGTTTTAGTAAGGCTTTGGATACTGTCCCTGACAGCATCCTTCTGGACAAGTTGTGCAATTGTGGGACGAGCAGTACATGGTGCTCCTCTCAATACATGGTTGTAGTGAGTGGGTGGTATAGCAATACAAAGTAAATGAAGGTTTCCCGTTTTTAACACCTTTTCCAGAGTATGTTTACATTTTCTTCTGCAGCCTCTGAGGAAGGTAAAGTTTATCAAAATGAATGAAGCTTATCAAAATTGACAAATCACACTGGATGAAGGGAAGACAGTCATGTGTAATGCTGATACAGCAAGAACATAGAATTTTCTCAGAAGCTAATCTGAAACTGGACTACTTCCTAGCATAATCAAAAAGGATTTTCTACCTGCTGTTTTTGCAAAGTTCTGAAGGATTTTCAGATATATTTTTATATTAAAAATGCAGCACTTCTGATATAAGAAAACTAGTTTTGTATGGAGTTTTTTATTTGTTTTGTTTGGGGCTTTTTTCCCTTTAGGAAAGGTGGAAGATGACAATCACTATTTATACAGTTCCATAAAACACTCCGCCCTGGTCCACAATGGTTTGTTTCCATGCATCCAACTTCTGATTCTTAGCTAAATACCTCTTTTTCTTACCTTTTCCCATATTTCAGCATCGACCTATCGTGTATATCTGTCATGTGGTGTAACAGAAAAACACCTCTTCCAAAAACTCTCCTCTTTTCCCGCTAGAGGGAGGGCTCTCCCAAAATACTCATGGGAGACCGTTCCACTGACTGAGACTCTTCTACCCTAAACAAACATTTTTAGGAATGTTTATGTCTCACGATAAGGGCTACCCTGCAATGAAATGATACGTCATGAAATGTAATGAAATATAAAAAATGAAACTGTCAAGTTTTGGGAAAAAAAAAAAAAAAAGAAAAAAAGAAAAAAAAAACTGGCTATTGGTATTTGCTCTTCTACTTTTTTTTTTTTTCCTGCTCTGTAGGTATGTATTTTCTGGAGTTTAATTTTAAAAAAACCCCAATCTTATGCACATTCTGAGGAGTGAGTCTGACAGAATTTTAGATATATAATTCTTGGGAATGTAAGAATAAACAGAATTTGTACACAAGTATTTATTTCTTCATTATCAGCCAGATTAATAGGTCCACAAAATTGTTGGCTCGATAAACTTTGACTGTGTTAAAATCTGAAGCCAAGCACTTGAACCAGCATTCAGTAAATATGTTGTTCAACTAAAAATAGAAATTACTGTCACCAGCAAAGGACATCCATGAGGGAATGATATATGCTATAAATATACTAAGTTCCACGTGGATTAGTTTAATCTAATGAGGTATATGTCAACAAAACAATGGATGACTTCCTTTGAATGGAGGAAGTTGGATGAAAAGAGAAGTAAGTTCAAGGGAAACTGCTAGATAAACTCCTTAATATTAGGCCTTGATTAAAAACAAAAAAGCAACAAAAAAGTTTCTTGTATGTTGAGCAACTATTACATTAAGAACTTGTACATGACTGTCCCTACATAAGTCAATCAATTTTAGGAAGAATTTTAACAGTAAAAGGAATTCTTCTATATTTATCTTACATCTACAAATATCAGCCTGTGGTTTCAAGTATTTAAATTCTCCAACTGAGATACTCGAAAAGAGACAGATATTCAGAGGGTGATTGCTTAGTTTTCTAAATGTGGCATTTTATCTAAACCAGGCACATATATAATTCAGGTGAGCTTCCCAAAAACCCATTCAAAATGACTGACGGCATTTTAAAATTTAGGCTATGGAATTGAAGATACAAGAACATTTTATAAATAATAATTTATTTATTTTCTATATTCTTTTTATGTTTCCATGTTGATCTGTAATCAGGAAATCATGGTTTGAAATCACTTTGATATTCATGGTGAGGAATACACTCAGTGCTGGTAGGTCGGGGTGCAGCTGCAGTTCAAGGTGCAGGTTGAGCTCTGGGTGTTGGAGCCTGAGCCAAGAGTCTGTGAACTGCTGACCCTCTGCAGGACAAAGGGCACAGGGGCCTGCAGCCCAGCCAGGTGACCGGGAACTCACAGGGATACGGCAGGAGCTGAGCACTCAGCTGGAAGATCCCAGACTTTATCGGGCACAGACTGTGAGGGCATGAAAGCCCAGGGTGTCCTTTGTTCAGGGTCTGTCCTCAGAGGCACCAGCTGGGCCTCTTATTCTGTGATTGCACCATGATTAAATTATTTTAAGGATCCAGATGTCTGAGATTCTGCTGTGGAAATCCGAGGGTTGAGCAGTATGGAAACCTGGTCTGGCTGTGTGAGAGTGGGGTGTGTAGGGTGTCACGACAGCTCCAACAGCTGACAGCTCTCCGAAGCTGCCCACTGTGAAGGGACCATGGTCCCAGCAGTGACAGTCTCAGGTGGTGGGAGTGTGACTGCCAGAGTGGCTCCTGGATGGTCAGACAGGGAAGTTCACTTAATGTTCAAATAGCTTTGGCAAAACTCACACATAAAATTGTATCAGAAGTTTTAAAAATATTGATAATAACGCAGTCACAGGTTACAACAGGACTTCTACAGAAATAAGTCCTTTAAATTTATTTGCAATGAAATATAGACACAAACACACAGAGGGATATCTTTCAGCTCCAGAATCTGACTCCTGTCAACATTTATTACGATCTTGTTGGTTTAAAAAACAGTGCTCCTCACTATTTATTCAAGAGGGTGTTGGAAGCCTGTGGAAAGATACCATGTCAAATTTGGAGAAAGCAAGAGGAAGACCCAGCTCTGCTGACTGAGGAAGTCTCAGCTAAGCCATGCGAGGAAAATATCAGCTGGCTTTGAAGTCCAGCCAGATTTAAGTGGGTTAAATTAATTCATGTATGACCCCATTAAAGTCAGTTTTTGTATGGAGTCAGTGGGCAGTTTCAGCTAAGCACATGAAATGACTTTGGAAGAGATATTCTAATTTTTCTTTGGCAAAAGTTATAAAGTTAATAAACTATAACTCAAGGGGAGTATAGTTAATCTCCCCCCCCATACACAAAAACTATTTTAATAAGTGAAATTAAAGAAGTAACATCTTAGAATTAAAAAAAAACCCTGCAGACATTTTCTATTGATTTTCTCAAGGTTATAGCCCAAGATTATTTGGGCTATAGATAGACCAATATCTATGTAGCCAAAATAGTCCAATAAATATTGGATAATTGTTCTACTACAGGATAATGAACAGGAAGAAAAGACAAAGGACTTTCATATAGGTAGACAATAAAAAAGTTGTTGGCCAGATATACTGTCTACACTTGGCCTTTTTACACTGTAATTCTGGTATCTTCTAGCTGGTAGAGGTCATATTTCTCTGTTATTTATTGATCCTTAAATGCATGTTTGTGTTTGTGCAGATACATAGAAAATAGCTGTGTTAATGCCTAAATATTATCCAAAACATTAGCTACTGATACTGTGAGGCATACACAAAGCAGTAAAATACAAGGCTATCGTGGGGGAAGAGAGGCAGAGTTATAAGGAGAGCTGGATGAGGAAGAAGGGTTATTTGGTTCATAACATTGCAAGCACTTCCATGAGTATCAGTAGTACAACCTATAATGAAATTATCCATCTGCATCTCCTGGTGCTCAATATACAGCTGTGTCTGCTGCCTGCTTTACAGCTAGGCTCTCTCAGGAAACAGCAACCCTGGGATACTCTACAAGGCCGGTGGGCTGGCACCTGGGAGGGATGGAGGGGCTGGGAGGACAGCAATTCCCATCACCCAGACAAGGGGAAAAGAGGAGAGGTGGTGATGTGAACCAGGTCAGCCAGCAATCCGGGCAACTAGACATGTCCATGGGGATGAGGCAGGGCTCTGGGAAGTCAAAGGAAGTCAGATCAGTGTGTGGGGATTGTGTCTGTGACAAACTATCAAGGTCAGCCACCATCCAGTGATCTCCAGGCAAGCCTGTAGCAGTGAGACAAATCCAAGGTCATGGTTCCGGTATAATGGACAAGTGGATCAGAAAAGGAATCTTGCAATCATTTAAAATAATGATATACTGCATGGTTGGTTTTTTTGCTCTAGTCAGCATTTCATCTCGAGTATTGAAACACTTTTGTTGCCAGCAACATGGCCAAATGCTACGTTGCTGTTTTCCTACTTGACTGTTCCTATTTTTTGAAATACCTACAAATTACAGCTGATGCTGAGAAAGTCAGAATGTCAATGCTTAGCGAAAGATTGTAATAGAAAAGTTTAAAAGCTAAACAGAAAATAGCAGTATTAGCCCCATTTTCCAAGTGAGAAGGAGCACTTGGCCAAAATTATACGAGAAGACCTAAACTCTGTTTCACAATTTCTGTGTAAGATAGATGCACATTGATGTCTTGTGTCCATCATTTGGCTGATGAGTTGTCCAGGTTCCCTGGTTGTGACTAGCAGTTCCTAGCTGCGAGAGGCCATGACACAGAACTGGAATCAGAACTAGGGGATTTCTTTTCTCTGACCAAACTGGATGAACCATTTTCACTACTTGAGCAGTGTGTGACCACAATGATAATGTTTGCATTATCAAGCCCAGGAATATTTTCATATTTCTCAGGGAAGATGCACAGCCAGCTGCAAGGCACAGACAGATTGTGGCATCAATTTCTTATTCCCTTGTGAGGGAAAGAAATAGGTACTGAGATGAGACAAAAACCAGAGACCCACAATGCCTCCATGTCTGTTCTGTCTGGGTTCCAGACTGCACAGCATGACCCCAGCAGGTCAGACAGACCAGACATAGACACAGAGACTTACATGGCTGTTTAGATCTTACCCTAAGCAGAAACACATTTTGATTTGAGGCTTTTCCTGCCACCACTTAATCCTCAAGTCCCTTGTTTTTCCTTATGTTTAGCCCCTTCCTGCTGCACACATTGGTCAGTGACCTACACAGAGAATTTTTGATGCTCCATCCCCAGAGGAGTTCAAAGCCAGGCTTGATGGGGCTTTGAGCAATTTGATCAGTGAAAGGTGTCCCTGCCCACAGCAGGGGGAGTTGATCCAGATGGTCTTTAAGGGCCCCTCCCAGCTCAAAACATTCTATGGTTGTGAAAATTCTGTCTTCAGTTTTGGACTCCGTGGTACAGGAAATTGAGGTGAATTCAGTGGAAAACCATCGGAGTGGTTGGGGTCTGTGAGAAGATGCTGCAGACAAGAGCTTGTTCAGCCTGAAGAAATCATGGATTTGGGGACACCTAATAGAAGCCCTCACCAAACAGTGCCTGAGGGGAGGTGAGCAGGGAGATGAAGCCTTGTTCTTCCCAGTGGTGCATGGTGAGAAGAGATGACGAGCACAAAGTGAGACAGACTGAAAGAATTTTTTCCACACGAGGACAGTCAGGCAGGGAAGCAGGCTGCCCAGCAAGGTTTTGCCATCTCTGGCCTTGAAAGTGGTCAAGACTTGATTGGACACAACACTGAGAAACCTGGTCTGACTTAGTGAGCAGGAGGTTGGTCTGGAGACTTATTGAGGTCCTTTGCAGCCTGAATTATGCTGTGTGTTTATGATCTCTATCTCTGTTAGTCACCTTGGTCTCCCTTTATAATTAACAGCATTTCTAGGAAATTATTACTTGGACCTATTTATTATGCGTATTTATTTTAACTGAGAGGAATGGTGCTCTACAAGTGTTTCTTCACTGTGAAGACAGTTCAGACAGCTAACTCAGATCTAACTATCAAGATGTTAAGTGTCCAAAATTAGGTCAGGTGTATCCCATCTGGGTGTATGCGCTCCCTGAAGGGCCCAGTTAGATTCCAGGGAGGGAAGGAAGGAGTTATTTCTGTACAGCATTAGAGCAGTTAAAACAATTCCTCCAAAAGAAAGATATCTGAAATCTGGATTGCATTCCTCAAATCCTTAAATTTTGATCTAAACCTCTTTGATACCAAACTAATAAATGGGTAGAGCATGGAATTTTCCATCTCTCTGTTAACTCTGTCTGATTTTTTTTCCCTTTTCCATCTCTGGCCCCTTACAACTTGCACAAGGCTCTGCTCTCTGCCCCTCTCTTCCATGGATGCATGGCTTCCTGAAACAACCACGGTGCCAGCTCTGTTCCCCAGGGAATGGTATGGCTGCTGCTAAACCTAGCTTCAGTTAGCACTAGAAGAATTATAAATAGCTGATTTAGGTGCTTCTGCTGGGACTTTGATTTATGGCAAAGGGATACAGTCTGATTTTTAAATTGAGTTATTTAAAAATATCTTCATGTAATTTGTCAATAGGCTAGAGAAATAACATTCATGCTACCACAGCATCTTGGCCTTTTTACCAGTGCAATAGTAACTCAGCATGAAGCCTTTAATAAATTTTGTAGCTGTATATATAGACATAAAAACCAGTGGCATGTTTATTTATGTTGGTAATAATGTGTTGGCAACGAACAATACAATTAAGTACATCAATAAATTACCATAGGGATAATACTGTTGATTTTTCCTCTGAAACCTCTATTCAGGTTATTTGTATGAAAAAGGTTAGTAATTTTCCATCCATTTCAATGTATAGATCTACAATACAGGAGAAAAATATCCCAAAGTTAAGCATGCTAGAAGTACCCTTGCCATTCTTGCCTATTTTTATTACAAAGAGTCCATAATTCCATGGAGTGTCAATGCCACTCTGATTTCTAGGCTTCTCAAAACCATGCCTTTAGCTTAATAATACCCATGGTTTTTCATGCCTTCTTAGTGTTCTGTGCATTATGGCCTTTGATTTTTCATGTATATTCAATATACCAAGGCACTTTTTGTTGCTATTCTTCTATCACTTTGGACGTTATCACTGTTTCCCTTTGTGGTCCAAGCAACGTCATCTTTGCTCGTAATAATTCAAAGCAAGATTGTGATACTGCATTTGAAAATGTACATCTTCCTAACACAACTCCTCCTTCTATGTGGTGTATTTTGTCTTCAAACACTAGCACCCTGAGCCACATGTGTGACTGAACCTTGGGAATGTGTACTTCCTTTTGAAGTTTGTTTGCATTGGTAATTCACAACAGGGTGCAAGTCAGGATTCCTGAGCACAGAAATAAGGACTGACTACCATTCTTTTATTTTGGCATCTCACTCACAGACATGTATGGTTTGTTTCCATAATTATTAATTATTGCAAATTGTAGACTTCACACATATTGATAGATTTATTTTGCAGTAGTCTATTATGGAAAACTCTAACTTAACCTAACCTTTTTTATTATTGTTACTTGCCAACATTAATGCTGTTGCAAGGTCTTCATTGGAACATCTGCTGTCTGCTTTCTTGGCTAACATGCTTCGATTATTTGCCTGAAGGCCACTGCAGAAGAGTCACATTTTCTCTTTAGGAACTGTAGTTATCACTCAGTAAAATTAATTACCATTATGTCACCAGAATTTTTCTTTCAAATATTGGCTCTTGACCATGAGTGGCCCAGGACAGATCTTGTTAGCCTAGGTTTACTTTTTTCATGCTGGTGTTGTTATGATTATCTATTTAGGATTAAAAGACTTCTCCTCCTCCTTTGTATTTTTCTTGCAACTGTGGTAGATTAAATTACTGCATGTGTTTCCAGCAGACATTTGTAGAAATAAAATCAAGACCTACACAGGTCTGACCACAGGTCAGCCTTCTGTTGTCTTTATTCATGATTTTTACTGAACTCAGTCCAATTATTTAATTTGGTCAGTCTCTAGATATGGAACTCTGCAGTTTCTCTTTCCATTAAATTGAACCAGCCAGGACTTTTTTGTGAATATATGCTGAACAACCACCTACATTAATGGCAGAAATTATAATAAATGCTATTAAAATGTGCTTTCATACAAGCCTTCTATGTTTTTCATTAAAGGCCTGATTATTAAAACTGATATTCATGTCTATTTATTAAAGAAGGTATTGCTCAAATATGCAACCAACTATGCCTATGCCTCACATGTAAAAAATATGCTATGATAAAATAGAAAGTGACTTTTGATTAAGACACTCTCACTTGAATGGCTGTGACTATTTCAGAGAGAAAAGGTGTTTAGAAATACAGATTTCAGATTTGCTAGCTTTGATAAACAGTAAGATGGAGTAATTAGCTAGACTTTTTTGTGTGTCTATGAAAAATAAAAAGCCCATACTAGATTCTTACTTGTTCAATTTTTCAGAAAAACAAATGCTAGTGACTGTGTTTGCCACTTAATATTCCATTTTGTGTTTTGATGGGTCTAAAAAAAAAAAAAATATATATATATAATGGTTATATGAGAATATGTAACCATTTTATGCCCTATTTGTAATAATGCCTTTCTACTTTTCTGGGTGTTACTATTTTTGTAGTTATGTTACTGCTGTCAATAACAGTAATATGCATTTTGAGTGTTACATAATATTTCAAATGGAATTTGGAGTCTCAAAATCCATGTACAGTTCTTTGCACAGCCTGAACATGAAGATGAAAAAATGAGAATCAAGATTTCTGTAGTTCTTATTACATGAAGTATCTTCATTAGTCTGACCACAGTATAACCTATAAGAAAGTTTTCAATATAATAAATATAAATTATATAACATATATAAATTAGATATTTATATGCTTTGGGAAAAATAATCTCTGGTTCACTGGCATAATGAAAGAATGAATTTTACCCTGCATGTCATGTCAGGGCAAAACAGGAAAAGGAAAAGGAAAAGGAAAAGGAAAAGGAAAAGGAAAAGGAAAAGGAAAAGGAAAAGGAAAAGGAAAAGGAAAAGGAAAAGGAAAAGGAAAAGGAAAAGGAAAAGGAAAAGGAAAAGGAAAAGCCAAAAGCCTCTCTGAAGAAGGGAGAAAAATACAGTAAATATTTTCCAGCTCCTTTTCTGTCTGTGTTTGTACAGCTGATGTATTGAGGCAACTCAATCAGAGACATAAGCACAGTAGGCAGCCACTCCAATAATTGTACCAGATGCTTAAAAGCTTCTCCTCAAAGTTTTGTTAAGAATTTTTTTTCCTTTTTCTGAGAGATCCTAAGGCTTTCTCAATAGGAAGCAGTGCCTTTTTACTTACTTACGGAGGAAATTGATGCCTTAATCTTAGCTTTTGTTACTATTTAGCTGCTCTCTTTTACAGTAGAACCCAAAAACATAATTTCAACATCTCATGTTTAGATAATTCTCTCCTTAAATCATACCAGATGTTTTAGACAAAATACATTTTTTTGATAGCAAACCAGGAGGAATAGCAGCTCCTTTTATGAATCCTTGTAGTTTTCATTCAAATAGAAGATAAAAAATCTCCTTAATTAAATTTTGATTTAAAATTATTGAATTCAGTTTCAATCGACTTGCAGATTGTAGTTGTCAGCTATCACATAATTAGTCACATCCTTATTGCCACTTTGTGGCCGTGGTAGACTTATGTAAGGTAGACCAGTGTTCTCTTTCTCAGGCTTTCTAAATATTAGATAGAAGGAACTTCAAAGCAATCTGAGGTCTGAAAGAGTATTGTTTTCTTAAAATGTGTGATTAGACTCTGATACAAATCTTTAACGTCCATTGGATAATGGAATTTTCCATCTTTAAGTTTCCTTTCCTATAATCCTGATGGCAGTTCCCTTCTGATTAATCCCTCTGTCCTTCCATGACACAGTCCCATCAGTACATCTCAGGCCACTCACTCGTGCTGGGCAATGCCTGGAGATATTTGAGGAACTAAGGACATATTTCTGTTTAACAATGAAACAGAGCAATTACTACACGAAGGTAACTTCATAAGAGTTGTCTTTGAAAAGTTCATGATGTTTTGCTTTTCAAAACTTTCAGTAGTTCAAATAACTACTTTTTTTTTCTTTTTTGCTAGAAAGCTTAAACAAGAATTAAGAAATGCAAATACTTGTCTAATCTTTCTTCCTTTTTAAATAGCTTTAGTCTAACCATGAACATCTTAAATTTTTCACTTTTAAACCAGCATCACAATGTGTTTTGCCTTTTCTTTATTGATTTGCTACCTTGTGAAAGCTCCAAGTTTCAACTACTGTGTGACAGAGATCAGAAAAAAATCACAAACTCACGGAAAATAAGGTGGGAATTGACTCCCAAGAATTACATATACCAGTGTTTTTTACCATTGTTATTTATTTCCAGAAGAGGTAATCACACTAATGCCAGTGGACTATTCAGAGTAAGATACTTTTTAATACAAGCAAGAGGATCATAGTCTGCCTGCCTAAGAAATACAGTGCAAGGAACAAGACTGAATCCACAAAGGACTGCGCGATCAAAGTCTGCCTTTCACAGGTTAATATGTTAACACTGTATCTGAGAAAGTGAGGTGCCGAAAAGCTGGAAAGAACATCCTAGTCTAGTGGGAAAGGTATTGTGGGAAGGATGAAGTGGGAAGGTCTTTTCTCACTGATATTAGTATAAATGAACAAAGTGGATTAAGCTAATCTTCAGCAAACGGGAACAGTGAAATAGTAAAAAAAACCAAACAAATGAGAGGCTCTGTTTTTAGAAATCCTGAGCACCTAGGAGTGCTTACTAGCCATAGCTGTGCTGGCAATTTCAAAATACTGGAGAGAATCCTCAGGCACTTTAATTTAATGCTTTGTATCAATAAACTGCAAGTATGATCCCTAGGAGAAGTCTGGGCTTTGCCCAGGTTTCTAACAGTTCCTAGGCATGATATTGGGAGCAGCATGGCTAAGGAACCTTTCCCAACAGGCAATTTAGGTGAGGCCACCCTGTCCAGGACAGCCTAGTCACATAGCTATGGGGATGAGAGCTGCTCCATGCCGATTGCCTTTAGTGCCAGCGAAGAGTCCTTGGTACATTTGATTTCTTAATATAGCCCAGTCAGCTGATGTGGAAATATCCAGGTGCCTGATAATTTAGAAAGTTCGATTGCTTAAGTTGAATGTATGGATTTAGGGCCTAATTATAGACCTATTTTAAAAAATACATTGGCCTGAATAATTGAATGAGTACAGGGCAAAGAGTTCTTCCTTAATGCAAGAGGAAACTTGATGGCTAGGAGACATGCCAGTTGCCACTTGCCAGCTGGATCACTCTTTCTTAGTACTGTATTGGCTTTCCCCTCCTCTGGCTACCCAGTAAATGCCCAGAAATGCTCCTTCTATTGCCCATTTCTTATAATATAGGCACACAAAAAGACTTGGGTTATTGTGAGCAAATAATTGTGAATAAAACAGCAATACCAATGACTTGACTTGGTTTGCTTATAGTCCTTTACCTTCTTTGCTACAGCAATGCATTTTCCAATAAGTCATGTCTAAAAGCTAATTGATAAACTAACAACTTTCAGGCTGCAAAAATGTAAAATATATCCTCATGTAAAATGCTCAAAGTTGGAAAAAAAAGAACTGCACAGACACTTCACTCTTTGAAGTGCACAGCTTCTTTTGGCTTCAATGAACCATTGAAATATCAAAGGGATAACTTACAACTCAATATTTTTCATGTTCATCAGTTCTCAGATTGCTTTACTAAGAAAAACGGTGGCATCAGTATTGTACAGCAATGCATTAACGCTTCAACTTTCTTTTTTCAGTTAGTATGACTGTCTCAAATAATTAGTTCTGTTAAGAACACAGAATCTTCAGTGGTCCTTGTGAGGTGATGATCCTTTAAAAAGCCAAAGTGGAAAAATCATCAGGGAAAATGAAAAAAAACCAGCCTATTTGATATGAAAATGACACTTGCGTGTATCTTTCCTTTCAAACCAATTTATTCTTTCAAGGTATTTTTGAAGAAAGGATGGAAAATTTAAAGGAAAATTATGTTCTATAAATTTATTAAAAATGAAATTCACTGACTCAAATACAAATTGGTACTTAATTTTATAATATATTGAATTGTCTTTCTTACTCAAATGTTCCATCTGTAAAACAACAATTTTAAAAAACCCTGTTAAGAATCTTTTATATGAGAAAGTATTTCTTTCACATTCAATTTTTGGTACTGAAACTATCTGAAGAATAATTATAAGCATTCCATCTTTGCCCACAGGCCTTAATTTACTCTGTCCCCAAATAATTCTCAGTTAATGCTTGTAATAATTTCAATTGCTTTTACTTACTAATATTTATGTTTACAGGTTGCTGGCTAATATAATTTGTCAGCTTACAATAATAAGTTCCTTCTTGTTGCTGTTGTTGATCTCAAATTTTTTTGTCCAAATCCAATAACTCTTTTTTTTCCCCCCACAACCTATGTATTTTACTTCATAACCAAATTATTAGCATATCTCAAAATATGGTGGAACTCTTCTGTAGTTGTGATATTCTGATAATTTTTTCTTCGTATTAAACCATTTTTTGAGTAGTCATCTTAAAGAAGCTACACTGTATCCTGGAGTACTCCTAAACTGACATACTGAAGGGATTTCCTTCTTTATCTATACAGTACATTTTTCAGCTTCCAGCACCTAATTTCATCCTTCAGCTATTTTGAAATACTTAATTTTTCATCAAAACTCAAGGCTATTTTGCAGAATGTCACAATATGCCTTTCCCCCACCACTAATTTTAAAATCAATATATTTAACAGTATTTTTCACGTTTTTCTTGAGTAGCTGACAAATACAAAACATTTGATCCCGTAGGAGTAGCTTTATTTTAAATCTCCTATTGAGGTTGTCTTCTCATTTCCTTTGATTTTGGGATTGTGTAGTGAAGATGGCATTAATGATAGACATGCCAAGATAGTCTTTCAAATTAATCTAATCATACTTTCTCCAAAGTTGTTATATCTAACTGTTCATCTGTTCCACTGAGATATCTTCCAATTACTAAGCCTAGCTTGTTAAGTCTTTTTGTTATCTTTTGCATTTTATAATTAATCAAGAAATTTACCATCATGTCATTTTCATTTTCCAAGTAGTCTGATTTCCTCTTGTTAATTTAAAAAAATATTTCTGCCATATTAGTTTCCAGAAAAAGCTGTTTGCTTACGAGATAATTAAGAAGGTTACTCAAACATTTTCTCAATTTTTCTGCAACTGTATTCTTTGAAATAAAAATATATCCATTTTCATTCTCCATCAGATGTTCTCCACTTCAGTGATATTCAGTGATCTTCCATATTTCCCTCTGCCCCATTCCATCTCCTTCAGAGCTATATAGCCAGTGCTTCTACCCCAAGCTCTTCACTGGTTTGGAGGTCTGAAAGGGAGAAGGAAGCAGTCTAAGACTAAGTAGGGTGAAGTGTATGGCTAGAAATCAACTGCTGATTATCTTCTTTTAAAAAAAAAATTAGGGGTATCAAATAAAGGTGGTGATGGTCAGATTAAAAAAAAAATGAGAAAAAAAACCAGAAAAGGAAATACTTCTTCACACAATGTAGAAGTTTTGGCCATGTGGCATTGGAATATTAAAATGCCACAAGAGTTTAAAAAGAGATGAACAAATGTATTGACGCAAGTTCTACGGGAACTGTTAAATACAAAGACAGTGCATACACTTTGCAAGCTACAGGCTGGGCAATTATTCTGTGATGTGTCACTATGTGCTTGTCTTGTTCTTACTCCCCTCTCTGAGTATCTGGCAGATTTTGGGAGCCAGATTGAGGCAGTCAACTTCCTGTATTAGTATTCTGACAGGCAAAAGCTAAGTGGCCACCAGCTTACACCATAATTTTTCCAAGCATCTTATGAATTCATCATTTTGAATATGTAAAGGATATTCATAAATTCTACATATCTGATATAGAAAAAAAATCAGTATGAGTAATGCAAGCTACAAATATCCCTCGAATATTAAATGCTTGGGAGGTAGAGGCTATTAGGCTAGTGTAATTATTATCCATAGCTTTTACTTCTCATCAATACTTAATTACCACCCAGTCAGATTCCAGGAAGGAATATTATAGAACCAAGTGCAAGGTGTTGCACCTCGATCAGGGCAACCTCTGGCATCAACACAGGCTGGGATGAGCAGATGGAGAGCAGCTCTGCTGAGAAGGGCTTGGGGGTGCTGGTGGGTGAGAGACTGGACATGACCCAGCCATGGGCACTCCCAGCCCAGAGAGCCAAACGTGTCCTGGGCTGCATCCAGAGCAGCGTGGGCAGCAGGGACAGGGAGGGGATTCTGCCCCTCTGCTCTGCTCTGCTGAGAGCCCACCTGCAGGGCTACATCAGCTCTGGGGTCCCACAGGCCAAGTGGGCTGGAACGACGTTATCCGTAAGGTGCCTTCAACCAAAACCATTCTATGTTTATATGATAATTTATTAGTTTAAAAAACAAAAATCCAGGAAAAACTGTATTTTCCAACAGAGACAGATAATGGCTAGAAAAGAGACTGACAGATCAAATCCTGGCTGTTCTCAGTATTCTTGATCTCTTACTCTGCCTCCTCGAGAGTTTAGTGTTTGTTTCATTTGTAAAATGTGTGGAAATAGTGTTAAGACTTTCATGACAGTCCATCCAAGAACAGAAATTAGGCAAGACCTGCAGGAGAAGGACTTTAATTTAATAGATAACTGCTAGATCTGGGAAAAAGGCAGGCATAACTGGTTTTTATTCAGGATATTCTTTCTCTATATATACTTTTCCTCCTTTATCTAATAGCTACATAATTTAAAATCCCCATTGTTTTTCTGGGCATTTTTCTTATAATAATAGCCCATTGTTAATGGATATAGTTGCAGATCTATACAGTATTTTACTCATCTGCTGTGCCTTTATTGTCAGCATGTTTCTGTTTCACTTACTAATGATTTGTTTCTGTGAAAATTTAAACCAGTCTGTCTGTTTTTAAACTTTGAGAACTTCAAAAAATTTATTTCAGAAAGATAATGTTATCAATTAAAAAAACGAATTGCTACTGTCAATATCTTCATTTCTTATGAGGCTGCTGTGTGGGTTTACTGAGCAGAGTGGGGAGAAGGGAAATAATCAGACAGAAAAAATACAAAAGGTTGGTTCAGTTGCTTTAACTTTCAGTTGCTATTTCAAAGGCCCTCAGGTTTCTCAGGCAGGTGCCTTCAGACACCCCTAAAAGCTGAGGTAGGTTCTCCTAGGTTTGGCCAGTGCTCTAAGGATGTCTTGATTGTCCCAGGGAATTTCAGATGAGCCTCACATAAAGCCTCAAATGATGGGAAAAGGGTGGGAGTGGGAGTAGCTTGTTTGTTTGTTTGTCTGTTTTTAATCTAGCATTTCCAGTTGATTTGGTAATTTGTGTAGCACAACTGAGCAAAGGGAGACAATGAAAGGAAATAATTGCAGTCATCCAGCCTTACTTTCCCAGGAACTGGGGCAAATCTAATCACTGCCACAAGTTATTTCACGGCTCTGCTTTTTTAAAATCCAGTAGTCTGTGTTCTGTTCCATGGGAAATCCACTCTGGAAAACCCAGAAAATAATATTAAAAAAACCCAAACAAACCACCTTTTGGAGCAATATAGCAGTTTGATAACACCTGAGTTTATTTCATTGGGATTTATGAATCCTGTTTTTAAAGCTACTTCCTTATTTTGAGCATATGAAAGCAGTTAAGGACATGCAAAGTATCTGGCCCTCACAGTTCAAAGATGTTTAGTTTAGCCTTGCTTAAACGCAGGAAGTTCTACGATTGTGGTACCAACTGTGAGTGCAAAAGGCAGTATTATTTTATTCTAGACTTATTTTAAAATAAATTATAATGACTCACTGAATCAATTATTCATCCTTTGCTGAAGTGACAACACGTTATTGTACTAATATGCAGGAAAATATAAAATTGCATTTGTTCCTTAGCTTTGGACACAATGGCATTTTTAAAAAACCAGATACCAATGTGTACTTTGGCACAACATTGTCAGCATTTATGCCTCCCTCTGATAAAGTGCAATGCAAGACCTTTCATCCAGCCTCTGTTCAGACAAGGACACTGCTTCAGGGGAATGCCAGACAATGTAGTAGCTCTCTGAGGTAGCCAGGGAAAACATAGTTTCCCTTACAGTTTGCTGCTAGAGTAACCTTGTTCTTATCATTTTTCCTGTATAACTAACCAGTTTTGCTCTCATTCAGGTGAATGGGTGTTCTTGCAGGAAATCTGCTCTTGTTCCATAGAAATTTACAGGAAGGAAGTGGTCCTTCAGGAAGAGTTCACTCCTGTGCATTTATGAATTTTCTATAGCAAGGTTTACAGCAGCAGCAATTTCACTACATTTTACCTGCTATTCAGAAATAACCTTAAACTCTCATTGTTGTCAACTACATGTGTTTATTTGTCTTTATATCATGACAGACATTTAAGATCCTCCTGTAGTTTAGTAAACTAACTCTATGTGTTTTCATAAAATACCAAACAACTTAAATTTATGTCTTTTTGTATCCATTGCCACCATCTTGAGGAGATAACTGGTGCTGAGGGGCTGCACATTAGATGCTACTTCTATTTTGCTGTCATAATGGGGAATCTGTAAGTTTGTACCATTGCTGTGTGATACTATGAAAGAAAATTAGATTGCACCTTGAACTTTGAAGTAAAAAGAAGAGGAAATTGCATCAGATTTTAGTGTCTACAAGAGATATGGAATAATAAAGAAACTATTTAAAAGTCACAAGCAATCATTACACTCATTCTTGCATGCTTCATTTTGTGAAAACAACAGAGTTGTTTAAGATCTGCAGCACTTCCTGGTTATTGTGGACATAAATATGTCACAGTTTGGAGGCAGGTACTCCAAATCTTGAACTCTGCATGATATTCAATACAAAATCAACATGTTATTTATTTTTCTGAAGAACCAAGTTGGAGCATTTGTCTATAAATAGTCCAGCTGTAGTGTACATAGTGCACATAGTTAAGACATACTCTAGTTAGCAATGTCCATGGGGATTGTGTTTGTGTCCGAAGTATTGACAGATTTCTGTACTGAAAATATGAAGAATGAAAGAAGCCTAATCACCACAGTGATTTGGGTTTTTTCCCTACTCATGCTGTTGGGAAGTAAGCCAGTCACTAACTGCTGGAGCCATCCATGGACTGACTCATTGCCATTTTTGCCTTAGTCATTTGTTTCTGTACAGACAGTATTTTTTTTCCTGATAGAGGTATTTAATCTAAGTTTTTCAGATTTATGAGCTCTTATAGCCAAGCTGTGAGATGCTGATCACATAAACCAGTTCTAATGGGGTTTACAAATAGAGGCACTAAATATAATTACATGCTTTTAGTGGCAACAGAACTACTAGTGAAATGAATTAGCAACTTGATCTATTTGATATATTAATTTGCCAGCCAGATTTGGACAAAATAGCCTCTTTATCTCAAAAAATAGAGGATACTGGCACTGATTTCCTGAATTATGTCACTATTATTCTCTCTGACATATGAATTACTATACTTTTCAGTAACATATGTCAGGTATAATGTTTAGAAACAGCAGAGTAACAAAGATCCATACTGCTTTGTCCTCTGTTAAATCTGAACTTTGCTCCCTGGTGATAAGCAACCTTATCAGAACTAGTAGAGGTTAATTATGTGACATATCCCTAAACTCCCATGAAAAAATATTTCTTATTTAAGCAGCACCTTTCTTTCCAGGAAAAAAAAAAAAAAGAAAAAAAAGGAAAAAGGCCTGAAAAGCTGTATTTTTTCCCCTCTTAGCTCTGGTCTTATAGACATCTGATTCCGATGGAATTAAGGGTCTTCTAGTTCATTCAGACATCATTCAGGTGCTAAAAATATTCATGCTTTGGTATGATTCCAATTTTTTTGTGTCCATTGGCTTCTTTCACTAAAAATATATGAGGAGTTTATATGAGAAGAACTTTCCTGCATGTGAGTGTTTGCTCAGAGTTATGACTGTATCTCCAAAACTGCTGAAGAAGGAAGAAAATTGAGGTTTTGTAAAAGCATTATAACTAGACTGAGTCAGACAAAAAAAAACCACCACAAACATTTAGACCAGCATCCTCTCTGTGACACCAATCCACAATTACACATTCAGCTGTGATTTTACATCGAGCTCCTCAGTGTTTCATTAATCCTTGTCTCAAGTTTGCAGAGAAGCTCTTCTTATAGCCAACTGAGAGAACAGAAGTAATGTTTTACATTTGAAAGGGATTCTCCATCCTGAGAGATATTCACAATTTGACTGGGCAAGGCCTGAGCCTTACAGCTTCGATCACCAATTTGGTGCAATACAACTTAAGCACTTTATGTGGGTCACTTACATTTTATGCAGAACTGGGAATTTACTGCTAGTCTAATTAATGTCTCGATAATCTAATCAAAGAATTTTTATTAGTCTGAACATAATGATACTATCAATTTTAATTCCAATTATCCGAACATTATGGCTCATCCCTATAATCTTTGGGTGAAAATCTAAACACTCAAACTTTATAGTAATTGTGCCTTTTTTTGGTCTTATGCTTACCCTTCCAGTGTCACTCTGGTGACACAGAGATCCTGTCCTAAAGTTGATGGTTTCTGTCTGGGGGGTCTGGGTGTGTCATGGCAAGACATCCATGGAAGAGGTGTGATGTGGAGGGTTTCTTACTTCTCTTTACTGAATATATGATATTGGTATTGACATTGGTATTGATACTGGTTTTCTCCTCCTCACTCTTGGGTCTTCTTAGTGTCATTATTATGTACTTCCTAACATGATTTACTTGCTCCTTACTCACTGGTTCACAGTTACATATTACAGCAAAATCTACCATGTTCAGCATGTTTTAACATATGTCAGATACCTGTTATTTCCTCTTTTTGTCATCCCTAAATTATTTTACCCATCTGCCAAGGTAGTATTCCTTTGGCAGCCAGTAGCTGGCTGCTCCCAAGCTGTTTTCAACCAGAGGCCTCTGTGTCTCCACTGTTAAGTCTCCAGTTACCATCTGATGCCTGTACATCTCCACCCTGTACTTTTATTGTAGCATCATCATAGATCACTAGAGAAAGAAAAATTATGCTGTATTTACTACTTATAAAAATATATATTGTAATAAACCTCACAGCATTCAGCTGTGCAAAGCTAAGCAAAGGCTGAAACAAATCAGCTGTCTGCTGGTTATCAGACAACAGATGTTACACCTAAACAAACTAACTTCAACCTTCAGTCCAGATTAATCCTGATACGTCTTAATAATTGTGTTGTCAACTTAAAATGCACAGCGCCTGCAGCTTGCTACTCATATTGGTGCTGTATGTGCTGGGCTGTAAGGCTGAAGAATCTGGACAGTTAGTTCACTCTGTAGCAGATGCCTCCATTTGAAGCACCCAGTACTGCCTGCAAAGTCCTGAAAAAGTTTTGAATCCTGGCAATGCATTTCTTGATCTTCAGGGAGAGTGAATTATTAACATTTACTTTACCTAGTTCTGATAGTGCTTAGATAAACTAACGTTTCTAAAAGTCATCCTGAAAGGCACTTGCTTGGCAAAACTGTTTTGATATGCAAATACCATGGTCTTATCTCAGATGCTTTACCTCAGAAAGATCTCATGCATCAGAACAACTGGTATATTCCACATTTGGAACCAAGTTTTCATCACTCATAAGTTTGATGTCCCAATGGGCCAAACAAATGGCACACTTCCTGCATGACTGGGACATCTGTCACAGAGTGAAAGTAGTTGAGACCAGCACATTCTGCCAAGTGGACATTTGTGTGCTGAGTTGAACAACATTCTGTGTTACTTGTTGACGCCTGAGTTGAAGCCCTGTTCCTGTAGCACTTCCTGAGTTCTAGCAACAGCTGCTACATGCAGATTCACTTTTAATGGGATTCTGGCCAGTTGGAAATAACAGAAGAAGATGCTGTAAAACACTATGGATCCCATTCAGCTTACAAGTCCTGGCTTTGTTTCTATTGAAACATGGTATGTTAAATATCAAAGGCTAGGGAATTTGGTATAATGCATGCCTGAGTATGGCCCTCAAATGGAGTTGGGATATGGGAAACTGAACCTAGGAAAGCAGTCTTAGATCTCTAAGTATTGGGAGCAAAGGACTATTTCTTAGTTCTAGTTAAACTCTCCCAAAGTATCAGCTATCATCTTAAGCAATATGGTTTCTCCCATTGGTTGGTTTCCAAGTTGCCAAAGGTTTTTGCAAATTATTTTTCACCTGTTTCTCCTTGTCTGGTACCTACTCTTCTTTCTGGGACTTGATATTGCCTGCAGATTTTACAGAGGCTTCAGTTTTCAGTTCCCACCATCTTAATAGCAGTATTGTCAGCATGTGACCCAGCACTTCTGGAAGATCTCACTGAAGAGCTTTCCAAATTACATGGCAATAAGCTCACTTAATTGTTACTCGGTGTACTTATAGACTTACACCTGGAACATGCCATAGCCCTGATCTTCGGCCACTCATTCTCTTTTCTAAGATATGTACCTGGTTTTTGTGGTTTTTTTTTTTTGTTTGTTTGTTTGTTTTTAATTTGTTTTTGTTTGCCTTTTTTTTTAAAATTTTATTTTATTTTATTTCTGGTGTGGCCACATTGCAGAACAAGCATGGTGGTTGACACCCACAAGGTTTTCATCTCCAAGAGAATATGGTTGGCATGTGAACATATGTCCAGAAGCATAGGAGACTTATCTCCTATTCAAATTCTTGAATATCCTTTCCCTCTTTCAGCTTTCCTCCCTTATTTTGTGGTGAGGAAAATTAGCCATTAAATGTGCTTTCCCTCAATTTTCCAGGTAGAAAGGGTTAATCAACTGAGATATCCAAATACAATAAAATAAAGTAAAATAAAACAAAATAAAAGAAAATATCTCCAACACTGAGATAGTGTACCTTCTGCTATTTTTTTGAGAAACATATCCTTATTGAAGATGCATTCTGCACACCCTGTGGGTCACCTGTCATTTCCCCTCATTTCATGCAATTCTCTTTTATACCTGAATTAGTTTAGGAACTCCTTGCTCACCCATGCAGGATTCCTGCTGCCTTTGTTTGATCTCTTACTTTTTGGGATGGAGCTTTCTTAAGCTTGAAGGAGGTGATATTGGAATATCAACCAGGTCTCCTGGAACCTTCTTCTATCTGGGGCCAAAGGTCATATCCTATGGGATTATTACAATAAGTTCTCTGAAAAAGTTGGAGTCTGAGCTCCCAAAATGCAGGCTTGGTGTCCTGACTTTTGCTCTGCTTCCTCCTCTCTGGATATTCTTCTCCCTGTATCCTTCTAGGTCCTGTTGCTCCGGTGGTCATATGGCCACTGCAGCCAAGGCTGCTCCAACTTTCATATCCCTGACCAATTATTCCTTGTTAAAACTATCAAGTCCAGGAAGGCACCTTATTCTTGGCTCCTTGAGGAGGCTGAGAGAGTTGGACACGGAGAAGAGAGGCTGAGGGAAATCCCATCCTTGTGCATAAATACCTGCAGGGAGGGAATGAAATGTGGCCACACATTTTTCAGTGGTGCCCAGTGACAAGACCAGGAGCATGTATCTTAGAATGAGATTAATTGCATCATGAAAGTGCTTTTTTTCCTCCACTCACTATAAAAAATACCCAGATATCTGGATCCAATGCAGACATCTGTGACAGAAACCTTTAAATTTAGGTGAGCTAACTGCTCTGTAGTACAATAAATCGGGGCAACACAGCTGACAAATATTTCAAGATAAGTGTTTCTCCTTTCTATTAGTATGTGCAGGATCAAACCCTTACTGAGCTGCTTGGTTTAGAGACCTTCTGCACATTACCAGCAGCATTTAAGACTCTCAAGCATAGCAGTGCTTTCTTTGCCTCCAAATCAACAGGAATGATGAAATATAATGCCTGAAGCTACCTACACATACCACACAACAGAACAAAAGCTAGCTTCAGTTGAAATCTCCACTGAAGATTATTTCTCAACATTTATTTTTCCTTTCTACCACTGCAGACCTGGGTCAGATCAGATGTTGATGGACATTTCCACTCAGATTCATGGAAGGAGGCATTTTTTCCAAAGAGGTACATACTTCTCAAAACAAGAATATGCAAAAGACTTGAGCAACTTTTCTGTGTTTGCATATTACTAGTTCCTGAGCTGTGACTGGATAAAATTTAAGCAACTGTATCTGAAATAGCAGAGCATATTCTGCCAATGGGACACAATGTTGTTTGGCTGTTAGCATGCTGGAACAGTGAAAAAGAACATTTTTCTCCATGTTTAAAGAATTATCTGTTGAGGTAAGTGGTCATATTCACATGCTACCTAAGCTTATGTGGCTAGCTAATAGGTAAAATCTATGTACATCAGAAATCCTCTGAAAGTCATTTGAAGAGTCATTTGAACCAAGAAACAGAATGCTTACTCAACAGGAAACTCGAGGCATGGGGCCTTATCCAGAATTTAGGCTGAGTTAGCACTGCAGCTGGCTAGGTCTGGTTGATGATCTGGTGGTTAACAACATTTCTGTTATACTCTGCTCTATTTCTGTTTGTATTCTGCCTTATGTCAAAGGAGACTAAGCTGGCATTAGAAGGAGACACTTTAAGACCTCAGCAGCTCTGAAACCACTGTGTGGTTTTTAATGCAGTTGCATTACAAACACAGAATAAAGGGGGGGGGGGCGGGGTTCATAATAAAAGAGGTTTATAACTTATGTGGAGCTTTCTTTTATGTGGAAGAAAATAAATTTGGGTGCAAAGCCTGCCCAAGAGCTATATAGATGGGGAACATATGCAAAGATGAACAGATTGAAATTTATTTAGGTAAACCCACTAGCAGTACTGTGCAAGGCAGTGTCACGGCACATCTGATTTGAAGGATCAGCACTATTTGGACAACTGAAAAGATAATTTTCATTTTATAGCTTTTTCAAATAGATTTTAATATTGTGTTATAAGCGTTAGGAGAAATGCCAACACTTCACATTTACTGATCTAGCAGTAAATTATTGTGACTATATATCCAGCTTCCTTCTGTTCCTTTAGGAGACTATGCTTTGCAGTTAAAACAGCAACGTTGGCACTACAAGAGCATGGAGTTACTTGTGTATCTATTGCTTAGTCTTTCCCTTTCTAGTTGTATAAGAAAATGATTTTTCAAATAACATCAAGGCCCTAACTGATTAGATTTTGTTTTGCATACAACCAATTTAATATCAAAGTAGCTTTCAGATAAATGAATTAACAAACATTTGAATAATCTTTTTCCTGAGGAATACATGCTAAAACTGTTTTCTACTTAATCATGCCTTATTGATATTACAAAAATTACAAGTATTGCCAAGATCAGAATAGAAATATCTTGTCCAAGTAAGACTTCATAACAGCATTGGATTTCTTCTTGTAGCATGCATCTGTATTCACTTCACTTGTATGCACTAAGTCTACAGACACCTGTATTTTCTACCATTTCCTCCATTTTTTCCCCAACAGATTTCAGTGATTTGGGGACTCTTTTGTTGTTAATTGTTTTCCAGCTAGAGGTATTTCCTCACATATTTCCCACATTCCTTCACAGTTTGGTGAATATTTACATCGTTTATTCTGTATTTCAAATTTACTGTTATTAGTTTTATCAACTCTGACTGACTTCTGCACATTCCATTCAACCTCACTTGTTAAATGAAAACTTCAAAGCCATAGGGGGATTTTTTTGTTTGTTAAACATTGTGTGTTTACATAACAGCACATGTTGGCAACTGTCAACATCAGGTTTTTAACATCAGATGTGTAGCTGAAAACACACTGAAAAGCTAGGCCATATAAATTTTAGAAAATTCTAGTTACTTCTCAGCTTTTGACATCTGTGGTGTGTTTAGATAGTGTCCACCATCAGTGTTCATAACACACAAATATTTAAATTATTATATTTTATTGCAAGGGATTTAAAAAAAATACTTATAAACTCACACATTTTTAAGAGAGAATCTAGTTTTAAAGTGAACAACTTCAAACTGACACACACTCATATGCCTCATCCTGTGATTCTTCTGCTTTAAACTGACTTCTTTCAAGTACATGTGCCTCTCTAGAAAGGTGGGACTTGGCAGATCCTTTTTACTCAGTGTTAGACCCTACTATGTCACCCGTGTGAAACACCAGCAACCTTTGCATTCATTCTTCTTTCTCAAGGTGTCACATTATATGGAAATAGGACTTTTAAGAAGAATCTACTCTGAGAGACAAGCACACACTGCCTCAGCCTTTATTTATGGACTCTGTACCATTTCCTCTAGACTCATAGCTTACTGCACAGAACTGGCTAAGCAATCATCTTGCAGTGGCAGCTCATTATGCTCCTTTTTTCTCCTTGCAAAACCACTGAGCTGTACTGAAGAAGCTGTACTGCTGCTAATGTGAGCATTGGCTCCCTGAACTTGTCTGAAGCCTTTTTAAAAGATGATCCTTCACTTCTGTGGTGTCCTGCTTTAACTGTGCTTGTAGTCAGCAAAGGTAATTAATGTAGGTTGTAGGGAGACAACAGAGATGTAGGGATCTAACCATGCTACCAGCTTAGACAAAGTGCAACACACAGCTGTGAGGAGCTTGTCAGAATATATCTGAGCTAGTTCAGAACTGCCTCTGTGACTTAGCAGGAAATAGCTGCAGCAGTAAAGAGATCCATGCAGGCTGCAAAATCTGTCCTAGACCAAAGCAAATATTTGAGATATTTCCCAGCCTGAGCTCTGTATTGCAGTAATGACTTTTAAACCTGGTTCAGACACATCTGCATGGTATTTGGACATATCCAAAGGCAAGGTTTGCAGGACTGGACACATGTATATACACACTGAACACGGATGATGACAATGTAATTGAAAATGTACATTCCATTACAAAATATTAAAAGTAGTCCAGTGCTCCTGCTAATGATGGCTCTGGCATTGTCTATATTGCCTAAAAGAAGGAGAAGAAAAGATGAACAAAACCAAGCCAAAGTCCTGCTGTTTCTTTTGAAGAAATTCAGTCCCAGTGGTTTGTTTAAGCCAGCTTCCTGCTTAAAGCAACTAAGTCCATACAGAGATCGCAAATTTTGTGCAGTTTACATAAGCAGGAACATAGAATTAAAACCAAATAGTTTATAAAAGGAGCTTGAAAATACAGAGGAAAATAAATACAGTCAATAAATTCACAGCCTACTTTAGGATCAGTCCACGAGTAAATTAAGTACATAAATTTCCTTAGGTTTACATTTGGAAAAAAACTATTTATTTCTCACTGACATTATCTGAATTAGACATTTAAAAACACATGTTAAAGGTGTAAAACAAAGCTATAAAACCTGAAATTTTACTTTGTTTCCCAGGTTTTGGATAGCTACATACAGCTTTTATTTTTAAATTTTGAAATTATTTATACGGTACGGCAAGTAAAATACAGTAACTGCTACATTTACTTAAAATAGTAGAAAATCATGTACTATAAATGTAATATAAATATTTGCATTTTAACCAATATAAGTATTTAGTTTATGTATCTTTATTAAAATCAAATTAACTTAGTTCTGAAATCTACCTACTCTTTAAGTTCCATAAGAAACCCGAAAAATTTGAATAGGCTTATGCAGGTGAAGAAATGTAAAGATAAATACTGTGCTTTCTTATTTGCTGACCATTTATTGATTAATGAATGAAAAACAAGATTAAAATTGCTAACAGTCAGTACTGCTTGCCTTTTTGCAATTAAGTTCAGACTTGTCTGAATTCAGATACCATCCTTCAAGACAACTTTTCACAGAACTGGGCTTGCAAGAGCTGTTGTTACCAAGAAGAATCTTTTCTTGGCTCATTTTCATGGTGGAACAAAGTTTAAACTGTTGTAAGTTTGCTGACTAACAGCACTTAAGTTTCTTTTTTTCCTAAAAAAAGTCTGAAGCAATACTTTCTTTTAAATGTAAATTTGAAACTATTTTGATTACATGCTATTTAAAGCACAATTTCTGTTTCTTTAAATACAGTTTGACAAAAAACCAATATTCTGCAGGATCCAGAAAACAGTCCTTACCATTACTGTCGTTGTAGGCCCTTAAGGTTTAAGAAGGTCAAAACAAAAAAGTAAATCTTAAAACTAACATTCAGGTGTTTTAGTCAACAGGACAGTCCACATGATTTATTCATCTAAGTAATAAAGTCCTAGCACATCTGAAAGACACATTTCATTCATTCAATACATATTCTGTACAAAAGAGTACAGAACAAATATGAACTCATGGGAGAGAGTCCAGTGAAGAGCCACTCACAAGAGTGAAGGGACTGGAGCATCTTTCCTGTGAAGAAAGTCTTTGAGCTCTGGAGCCCTTCAGCCTGGAGTAGAAATGGCTCAGAGGGGATCCCATCAAAGTATATAAATACCTAAAGGGAAGGTGCATAGCAGATGGAGCCAGGCTCTTCTCAGCAGTGCTCAGTGACAAAACCAGGACAATGGATCCACACAGAAAAACTGGAGGCTCCCTCTGAACATCAGGAGATTTTTTTTTACTGTGAGAGTGACCGAGCAAAGCTGCCCCAAGAACTTGTGGAGACTTCATTTTCAGAGATATTTAAAAAATATTCAAATATTATAGATTAATATTATGCCATGGTCAAAACCTCTGGAATCAGACAGTTAAATTAAAATACACTGATAACACTATTTTGAAAATACACAGATCTGAAAGAAATGCATCATCTTTTTTACTATTTTGGTGTTCCAGAAAGAATAAGAATCAAAAGAAGGGCATATTTAAAGCCTAAATGAGTCACATGGCCTGCTTTGGTAATCATATACACTTATATTCCTGAAGTAAAAGGAGTTTGGTCTCTGTGTATAAACTAGACCATCCATCCAAAATTTGTCCCTGAATATGAAATTCCCTCTCCACACACAACTGTATTATCTCTACTGAATCTGCTCCTGCCTCTACTGACTCTTTTCCCAAGTGATATGGAATATTTTCCACTTTTTCTACTAAATACACTTTGGTTCTCGCCTATTGACCTTTCTTCCCTTAAAATACATGAATTGCATGAGTTCAAAACTGAAGGTTACATCTCAATAAATCCTTACGCTATTGTATTCCAGCATTTGCAGTGTCAAATTCCACTTGGCAGCTCTTAAGTTGGAGTTTCTACGACAGTGTATCGCAGAGCTGAGACACAAAAAGCCATGGAGATCAGGTGACAACTTCCTGAGCTGAGATGTCACGTGCAACACTTCAGAAAAAGTTTACTTTGGAGATAATTGTTGCTAATGATACAGAAGATGTTAAACTGATTGGTCCAATTTCCACGTCCTGTGAAATCTGGAAATATAATTAAGGGGTTTTGGTAACTGAAACACAGTGCAATACTCTGTACAAACTTTCTTAAACTCAAGATGACCTTTACTAATAACTGTTCCTTTAAGGACAGAATAATTGAACACTTATTATGTATAATGAAGAAAAAGGAGAAAATCCTGTTAGGAAAATAATATTAATCCATTTATAACCTATATTTCTCTGCCAGCTTTGTTTCCTAACTGCTGGGGCTTTTGATGTGCAACGGACTTGTACAAGAAACAAAACAAATGCAACAAACAGAATAGGCCTGAACTTTCCAAACATGTTTTTCTTTTCATTTGGATAGCTTTAGTAACTGCTGCATTAGCCAGACATGGGCTGCAAGCAAGATCCCAGGTACACAAAGTCTCAGACTTCCACCTCCTCCTACCTTATAATCCTGCCTATCTATCTTCACTCCCACCCCCATCTAGAAACACAACTCCAATAATGGAGCTCGCTCTCCGCTTCTCTGCCCTCCCACGCACACGTGCTGGCACTTCACCCCACTCCGCAGGTCCTCACCCAGCTCACCAGCGATGGGCGCCTGCACAAAAACACTTACCCTGCTGCTCAGGTCAGCCAGCAGCCACGGAAAGGTGATGCCCTGAGCTGCAGGATAAAGTTCTGCGAGCCGGCCATTAGTGATAGCGAGAAGGCAGTTTTGTCAGGGCATTTGCCTTGCAGATCAGCTACAGAGCAGCACAGGCGAACACTCCTCTCCACTGCAGCCAGGAGATGCATCTACGCCTCTTTGAAATTGTTGCGTGCTACAGCTACACATCTGGCAGTTCGGGAACCTAGAAATGAGTCAGCTTCATGCCGTACACCTTAACTGGTTTTACTCCAGGAGGTCATAAACATCTGAATATTTAGTTTCAGGAGGAAGAGAGAAGAGGAAAATCACATAATTTCCTTGCCACAGAACGGTGCTTTTTGCCTTCACAGGAACAGCAGGGAAACAGGCTCAGGATTCTTAATCACTTTAGGTATATGCCTGTTCAAAACCACTCTCCGGCTCCCCAAGGTGTCTTCTGTGCCATATTGTACTTCTTGCCCCATGGTGATCGACAGTGATAAACATCTAGGCAAGGCCTGGGCTTGGGACCTGACAGCCTCACAGAGCACTGCTGCCGAGCTAAGCGCAGGGAAGGACGAAGAAGCCGCGCTAGACCCGCGCGGAGCTGAGCGNCGCGGCGCCGGGTCGGAGGAGCTGCGGCCGTGCCCGTGCGTGTGGGCGGGCGGCCAGGATGGATCACCACCAGCCCGTCAGCCGCTACCAAGTGGTGAGTGCGGCGTCCCCGGCGAGGCTCCGCTCGCCGCCCCCCGCCCCTCGGGCCGACGCGGCGGGGCACGGTGCGGCCGGGGCGCCCTTCCCCCGCCCCCGCTTCTCGGCTCCTACGCGCGGGGCTCTGGCAGGGACCAGCGCCGGGGCCAAGCCTGGCCCGTCCCGCGGAGGGGCTCTGACAGCCGGGCCTCGCTCTGGCGGCGGGCGCTGCCCCCCTCGCCCTCCCGGCTGCCCGGCCTGCGCGGGAAGGCCGCCTCCCTGTCCCCTCCGGTCCCGGCCCGGGCTCGGCGGGTTTTCCCGGGCGCCTGCCCGGGCGCGGGTGGCGGCTGCCGGGAGAGCGCGGCCGAGGAGCAGCGCGGGGCGCGCCGCGCCAGTGCGGAGCAGCCGGGGGCGGAAGGGGCAGGGGCCCTTGTCTCCGCTAAGTATGTGCCGCGGAGAGAACCGCTGAAACCTTGCGATTTCTAAAAGCGCGTCGCTGTCTGGCACAGGGATAGAGTCCAAGGCCTGTGTGAAGATTAAAGGGAGGGAGGAGAGTGTGAAATGCGGGGAGGAGACTGACCTTCAGTGTGTGTGTCTGTGTGTATGCACATGCATGAACACACTCTTCTCAAGAACGGTCTGCAGCTTTGTGGGTCGCTGGGACCAATTTTTCTTTCGTTCCTGAACTTAACCACAGAAGTAATCATTTAGAATACAAAGATTTTCATCCTGTCCGAATTGATTGTCCTGTTTGTTTCTCGCAGTCATTAGTTTAATGTCAGTTACATAAATCTTGCAGTCATTAGCTTAAGGTCAATTATACTCAAAATATGTAAGTTTTTCTGATTATTAGGTGTAAAAATGACTTAGGTGCAGTCAGTCTCCTCAAAAGTTTAAATTTTATCCTTAATTTCCTTGTACTTTTTACCTTTGCTATGAATGTAAAGATAAGGAAGTCTGAAATCTTTGTTACTCTCTGTGATTCAAATTTCTACTGCAATCTTCTAGCTAAATTCTGTGTTCAGTGTTTGTGTTTTACAGCTTGAGCAATGAAAAGGATGTCCACAGAAGTAATCACACTTATGTCTGTGCATATGTAAATATTTATATTCAGATTGTTCCTAGGTTACGATTTAATAAAAATAATAGGAAACACCTATATTATATTTGGAATATTTATTTTGATAGTCTTACAGCATTGCAAATTTCATTGTAAATTTGGGCAGTTAGATACAGGGATTGTCACAGAGGTGGTGAACACCCCACCCACCCTGTGACGTGTGCCTTTAGGATGGTAGTTGGTCACCAACTGCTTTTTTTCTGGCACTCTGCTTTCATAACTTGAGATCGGTAGAAGTCCTAAAGTTATTTCTTCTTCTCTGCAACAGAGAAGAAAAATGCTGGCAGAGCATTTTCTTGAGAGCCTAGAAACACTATCTTCCTCGAGGCCTGAGGTAAAATGGGCATGTTTTAGAAGGCCTTGAAAGCATATGTTATTAGAGGTCAGGCTGGTAGAAGGGAAACTTTAATTTAGTTACTCAAATGAGTTAAAAAAAAACAAAACATACATGAAGAAATAATTTGTCTCTGTAATATTTTCATCTTATGCTTGTTAGGAACTTCCAGTGATGGTGCTGATGACCAGCTTTGGGTAAACACTCTTTGCTGTGGCCTTCCAAAAGGGCTTATCTTAATGTTTGTCTGCATGAGTTGGCCTCCTCAGTTTGCTGTGTACATTAAATTGTGTAGTCATTTGTTATAAATCAGTCTGCTGTGCTCCAGAGTTTAAAATATAGCCTTACTGATTACTGCCCATAGGAAGGACATTGTTTTAGTTTCTTTGTTATATCTGACTGCTGAAGATTGAGATTTTTGTAATGTTGTTTACTTAGTGTTTTGGGTCAGAGAAAGGAAGGGACAAGGCAATTGCAGATATACTTAATTAGCAGCTGATTATTCAAGCATGTGGTCTTAAGTGTTGTGATGTATTTGTTTACATAATGGCTATGATAGGTACTGAGCAATAGATTATCATAGATTTTATGGTTGTGTCCTAGTTTTTAAAGACAAAATATAGGAAAAAAAGGTGACTAATACCACATTTTATGAATGTTTTATGAAATTAGTTTTATGAAATCTGGCCAGTTCTTCTGTGTTCATTGTATTGTTTTGTTTTTTCTTTTTTATTTTTCCCATGATTAATAATAAATACTTTTTGGCCTTGCTTCTACCCATTCTGCCTTTACTTCTGGCTAATCGGTTTGATTCTATTCAGGGCGAGTTCTCTTCTAAATAGAAAGATTTCTAGGTGTGTATTGTTATCAAAAGAATTACTGACTTGTGTTTCCTGGCAGTAACACTTCAGTGAAGTTGAAGGAGCTATCTTTCTCTTTTTATTTGTGGTTTCTTCAAGTAAGTTAAACTAAAGGACTTTAGATTGACAGGCAATTAAGTTTTGAGTTTTAGCACAAGAAGCCAGTTCTATGATTTCTTATGAAACAGAAAATGTCTCATCATAAAGCTAACCCTCAGCTTTTCTTATTTTTATCTCTGTGGGAAATAGCTCTAAAGCTTCGTTCTGTATCTTGGTCTTCTTTGAGTGTTTGCATTTTATTTACAAAGCAGTTTAAAAGCATTCAAAAGGGGCAGCTGTTAAAAGCTGCTACTTGGAATTGCAGGGAAGTGTTGTGAGCAAAGAGCAGGCAGGACGTCAGCATTACGTAACTCTGCCGCGGGCATGTGGGATTTGTATTGCTTTCTGGCCCTCCTGTTTTGTCTCTCTTCGTAGGGCAAAAAGACAAATAATTGATGGGTAAGACTTTGTCATGCTTCCCTGCAGGAGTATGACATTAGAAGTAAATTAGCCAACCTTTGTTGTCTTGCTTGACTTCCTTTTTTCTTTTCCTTAGTCACTTGAACGACTGCATTCCTGTTGGTAAATGTGTCTTAAATTTTACATTTGACATTCCTTGCAGGTATAAGTCAGTACAGCTGTGTCATTTACTTATTGTTGCATTTTTTCTATTTCTTCCCCTATTCTGCTCTTTGTTGGATAAAGCATCAAATTTAGGACAATTATAATAAAAATTCTATAGTAATCATTCTCCCGAGTGTTTTTACCTTCTAGTTCTTTGTCATCTGACCTTAATAGCATCACTATCTTGTCTGGAAGGTGTGCTTCTAGTCCAGCCTGTTTATGGAAAAAGTGATTGGAATGATGCTTTTTGAATCTGTACTGGAACAAAGAGGAGGAAATGCAGCTGCTTTCTGCAGCACATAAAACTGAGAGAGCAACTAAGCATTAAAGCTTGAAATTGCCTTTTTTACATAGAAACATGGCTTTCCAGATAACTGAGTCATGAGGGAAGACTTCCCTCACGTGCATGTGAGTGAATTAGGCACAGAAATTGTATTGAAGGCTGCAGGACTTACAAGCTGTACTGCTCATGAATTATAATAACCAGTCTTTCTTGATTCAAGTTTTGGGTAACCAGTTTGGGGTCAGGTAGTCTTGAGTCTTTGACTTAGGGTTTGGTCAGAGCTAAATAGGTAAATGTAAAATGGGAAGGTAACAAACCAATTTGGGTGGAGCCAAAGGCAGCTCTCCACAGGGATGTCAGTTGAGCTGTTACTGAACTTGCTATGCCACTGGAGCACTTGGTTTCGGTGGGATTTGTAGGTGATGGTTGAGGCAAGACTAATGGCAGCCTGCTGTTGTATGGCACTATACAGGGATAAAGAAATGTGTTTTTTAAAAAGGGATGTTAGGCTTGTATGGGTGTAAGTTGTGTGTGCTTGTAGAAATGGGGCTAAGAGATGAAAAATTGTTCTGTAAACACTATAGCAAAACAGAAACAGAGATAAGACTTTATTTTTTCTATCTGTTACTTTCACTTTTGCTGATTCTTTACTCTCCCAATGTTACTTGGTTAAAAAGCCTTGATCAAAATCAAGTTGTCTTTGTAACTCTCATGAAAGTCAACCTACACAGGAAATGTGAACAAAGAAAAATCTCTTCCTTCTTTCTTTTCTGGGGACTGAGCCTAATAGTGATTGGCAAATAAACTCCCAACTGTGTGTAATTCTATGGCTTTGATGTAAGACTGCTAGCTTATATCTATATATCTACTGTATTTTCTACAGTATTTATTGACTTAGGAAAACTCTTATGTAATTGGTGTTACTGAGCAGCTCAAGCTAGCTTAGGGAAACTGTTGCTTTCCACAGATAGAGGGTGATGTCATAAATGGAAGATAAAATTCTGCATCTGGAGGACTAAATTTATAATACTGAAAAATACTGAGGAAAGATGCATTAACTGATCAGTGTTACAGTTGTTTGCTTGTGACAGTTGCACAGATATTTTTAGTGATATGAGCCTCAATCATAAGAAGATACAATTTTTCATTGCACTGACTTTTTGCACATAAAACATCTAGTTTAGACTTTTAATGGCTTAGAAAAGCAAATGCTTTTGCTTAGAAAAGCAAATTCTCAGCAAATGCTGAGAGGCTGTCCTGAAATGAGGTAAATTATGCCTTCAGACAATGATCTATCCTTGTATCTTAGTGGTTTTCTGGACTGTAATATTAGCCATTTTAAATTTTTAATTTATTTTTGTAGCACTTACCTGTTACAAATTTCTCTATTAAACAGTAGTTTCTCTCCTGAAGAAATAGCTTTAATATTTTTGTAAACATTTTTTCACTATTTTTTAATGAAGAATCTGGCTACAAACAAGAAAAATTATAACTGTTGAGACATTTGCAGATGCAGTAGGGATGCAGTTAATACTTCAAGGACTACATTTTACTTTTTTATTCACTTTTTAGTTAAATTTCTAAGTACTTTCTCACTTTATATGAACAAGGAAATAAACTTCAAATCTCTGTGTGTGTTGCTCCTAAGTCAAGGTTCTGAGGTACTGGACAGGTACAAAACTTTTTGTATAAATTTAAAGCAGGGTTGTTTAACTGTGTATTGCCATTACTATCTGATTTTTGAATCTCTTGGAGGGCTACAGACATAACACCCTGCTCTGCAGCTGATTCATAGGAGGAGACCCTGGTTCACTGGTACACCAGGAATATCAGTGGTTGCAGTAACTTTCTGGGTTTTTATGTGGGCAGTTTCCTTTCTTTTTTGGTGTGGGCACAGAACGACCTAAGCAATTTCGCACACAAATTAGCTTAGTTTCATAAATTTTACCATATTGAGCAAAAAAAAAAAAAAAAGAAAAAAAAGAATAAAACCAGCAAAATGTATGTGGGTTGCTCCACTCAGGTTTTTCACCAAAGGTCTTGGTAGGCCAGAATAAGGTTGGATCTGTGCAAAGGTTGCACAGGAGGAGAGGTTGGGAACAGGACTGGCCTTTGTAGTGGCAGCGAGATCTTTGGTGTGGCTGAGCCTATCTTGTGAAATTTTTAGGGGGATTTTTAGTTCTTGAAAGATGCATGAAGCCTGAAGGAAGAGGTACCTGACCTGTGCAGTGCCATGAAGTCTCGTAATGTGAAAAGGCAGCTTCAGGCTGTGGCGTGCATGTCACATCTAGTAACTCTTCTAATCATATTAGGAAAGTTCAGTAACATCATAAAAATTACTTCAAATAACAGGGTTCTGAGCAGGAGTCAGCTGTGTTATGGCCAAACTAGATGTTCTTTCCATGGTACTTTAAAAAGGAGAAACTCTAAGCCTTCTCTCAGCTCATTTATATCTGAAAAATGTAGTAGGGACCACATCAGGATAACCTCAGAAATCAAGCAATGCATTAATACAAAATGTTAGTAGTAGTCTTCTAGATGGGGAAAATTAGTTAATTTTGACAAATGACTAATTACAGGCATATTTTGAAACTTTCTTCCCTGTGACAGTGTTGACAAAACAAGGAAGATGTGGCAACTGGTAATGTCGTCACACCTAACTGTGTGAGACCTCAGTGTTCCATTTACAGTCATAAATTTCAGTATTTTCTAAGGTTTCATAGCCTCAAATCTCCCTCTAGATTTCTAGCTGTTTTGAAAAGGGAAATGAACATATACCAGTACACTCCAAATCAGGTAAGCCATTTTCATATGAAGAAGAAAGGCAATCCTAAGAGATTAAATTAAAAAAGAATAGAAAAATTTGGCAACTTATTAAGTTGCCAAAGGCACTGCCAACTTTTCCTACTGAAACTGAACTACTGCAGAGCCAAGACTGTGGGTTTGAGCTGCCTGAGGCTTAGGTCTCCCACTTCCTGGGCAAGTACTGTCACAAGTAGCTGGTTTTAGTAAATTGGGCACCCCCTTCACCAGCTGTGTTTTTTAATGAGAATGACTAACTTTTTCTGGTTTGTGCTTAAGTCTTGTCAGGCACAGCGGCACTCAGAGCATGTCTGATTTACAGTGAAAGTGAAAAAATGTATTTCCATTTTAACATTTAACTGTTAATTCCGCTTAAGTATTGTTTCCATTATTGTAGGCTAAGATTAGCCTAAAAACTGAGATAATCTAACTTAGTCCTCAACCACTCCATAGCCAAAACATTAGATATTGAGTCATGCCCCATAGCCTCATCCATGGTTGTGCCTTCAGCTGTGTTTGGAATGCACAGAACAATTAAAAAAAAATCCCCTGAACTTTGAGTGGTGTAGACAAAATAATAACGTCAATAAGCTGTATATTGCTTTATTTTTCTTTGTAAACCCATCTTTCTTTTTCTTTCTTTAGTTACTAGGTGCTTGGCAGAGATTTGTCACCTTCTTACTTGTAAAATGGGAACTTCCTGTAAAAACATGATGAAAAATTTGATCTCCCCACTATTGCAGGGTAACTAAACATATTCACAAACATGGTTTGTCCATTTGAGCTTTGAGTTAAAAAAATATTTTACCCGTTGAAAGTAATCCTCTAAATGTTCACTGATTGTCCTTGTAGGGGGAGGTCAGAATCATGTCCTTGGTAAAGATGTATATGTAGCTTCAGCTATGGAACATGGTTTTGCTTTTCCCTGATTAATCTGAAAAGGTTATGTAGGAAAGGGCCTTGAGGAAAGATTATTGAAAAGAGGGTACTTAGAGTAGCAGTTGTTTCCTTCCTGCAGGAAAGAAATTCAGGGTTCTTTTCAAGTGGCGCCAGCTCGTAGTTAAACATTGCTTTGGTAATGGTTAGTGTAATTAACACTTGTCAATTTGAGGAATAAATGATGCCTTTGGTAAAACATGAAACAATTGGGATAGGGGTCTTGGGTGATACTGAGGCTAATTGTCCATTTTGATCATGGTACGTACGAATCAATTTTTGTATCTTGAAATTTACCAGAAACAGTCCTAAAGGTATTTTTCAAGGACTGAAGCATTAAGGCTCTTAATTGAATCTCCAGAGTTGTGGTCATAAAATTAACTTGCATCAGATACATGGAATAAATGGTTAGGAAAAAGACTTGCACAAGCTATTTGCTCTTTAAAATGTGCTCCAAATTCTAGAATGAGTGCATAATTCAAATAAAGGAGCTGGCCACTAAATCCCTGCAGTGCTGGGCCAGAGCTGATATTAAGTGGCGTGGCTTATGTTCCTTTCTTGTGTGCCTCAATATCTACTTTTTTATTTTTTTTCTTCCTGAGAATACTTTTTATGATTTAGTGACAGCACTGCCTTGGTTCTGCTGTCTTCCAAAGAGGCGAACTTCCTGGACTGCTGCTTTTTTGTTGAGCTGCCTTATAATCAACCAACCTGCTGGGAAGTGCCTGCTTTCAGGTGTGTGCATTATCTCACTGGCAGTTGAGAGGTCCTTTGTGTCACAGATTTTGTAGGATTGCTTTAAAATGCTCAGTCAGCAGTCTTTAACAGTAGTGTTACTGAAAAAAATCCCAACTACCTGTTGAGACCTAAACATGTTTTTTTTTTAAAAGGAAGGACCCTGAAAGTTTATAAGTTGAGTAAGTTGCAAATCAAAATGAAAATCTTCTCAGAACCTGTTCTTGCAATTCACAGTAAGTGTGTTCAGCTGGTGTTGTGTATGTGTGTTTTTTTTAAGCTGTTGAAATTTGTTGGTATTGTCTCTCTAAGTTGAGGAACTCAACTACTCCATTTCCAGTTGCTAAGAAAATGGGTTATACTGAAAAAGTCAAGCATGACTGACCCGCTAGAATAGAGTTTGCTCTTATTGATTAGTAGTATTCTCTGATTTATATTTTATTTAATTAATTATTTCATTTTGGGATACAGAGTCATATTGTTGAGTAGGAAACTCTTCTGTTGGGCTGGCTTTATTTAAGTACACATGCAATAAAATTCCTGGTTTGTCGGTCAACTTGAGACTTTTTAGGTTTTTCAGTTTTTCTGAAGAATTTTCAGTGACAGTAATGCATGGTACAGGAGACACAAACTTGAGTCCTTTTTTTCCTACTTCTTTCAAATCAGGAGCTTGAGGTGAAACTGTCTCTTTCTCCAGACAGCGCTGACAGAACCAGAGGACACAGCCTCAAACTGCATCAAGGGAAATACAGGTTAGATGTTAGGAAAAAGTTTTTCACAGAAAGAGTGATCAAGTACTGGAATGGTTTGCCCAGGGAGGTTGTGGAGTCACCATCCCTGGATGTGTTTAAAAAAAGACTGGATGTGGCACTGGATGCCATGGTTTAGTTGAGGTGTTAGGGCTGGGTTGGTCTCAATGATCATGAAGGTCTCTTCCAACCTTGTGATTCTGTGTATGCTGCTTCTGCAGTTTCCATAATACATTTCCAGGAAGAAAGTCTTCTTCGTCTTTGTTATTCCCTTGTAAAATAAATTTATCATTCCAGCGTCAAGTTTTTGTGCTTGAGCTTTCTCATTGTACTTTAACTGAAATATGCATTTAGAATAATATTCAGCTTTTTAATCAACATTCAATTTTGCAGCCCAAATGAATGTAGGCTAAAATGGAAATTGAACTAATTGTTGAATATTGAGTCTGTTCTTGGTGACATTTCCTGGTTTTACAAGCTTTCCTGTTCCCTCTACTTTTAGAGTTTACATGTTGTGTATGTTCTATGTGACTTAAGAGAGACAGGATCTACTTTCTGTACTGACTCTATAAAGCTGCTGCTGAGTAAAGGCATGACCTGTGACTGGTGGATTGCTGAAGCTATTGGCTAGTGGTGGCTGCCAACAAATCCTGATGCAACACTGTCCATCGTTAGGGAGTACAGGGAGAATGAGCAGGAAGTGTCATTGGATGAAACACAAGACCTGCCCCTGTGTTGGGTACTGTCCACAGTTTTGGTTGCTCATGAGGGGAGAAAGGAAGGAGAAGCGGACTTCTTAAAAGTGGTGGGAATTGGAAATGACCAACACTTGCAGAGTTACCAAGGCAGTGGGTGAAGCAGTTGTGGAGCTTTTATTCACGAAATTGTGCAATATTAAAGTTGTAGTGTGCTCACTGAGGTTTGATTTTGAAAAGAAAGTACACAAGGAGAAGCAAACATATGCAGTTTGTTGATACCCAAGATTATACAGGCAGATTATACCAGCAGATTCAAGAAAACAAACTCACAGGCATCAAATCTGTAACAGATGCAAGTGGAATAGGCAGAGATGTACACTTTACCAGCTGTAATGGAACTGCTGTGCATATTGGGAAATCTGAGGAAAATGGATGTCAAAGAAATGATTGAGGCTTGTGTGCTGAAGACTGTGTTGGAGACAGAACACGCCCTTAGACTGACCTCTGGTCTAGGTAACATGCTTCTGGTTTGTTACTGAGTTTCTTCTAGTTAGAAAGTGTCCAAGGAGGAAAACCTCATTTTATACTTTGTTTATAGAATTTAAACCAGTTCCTCAAGCTATTCTCAAGTTACTATTTGACAAACAGAAGGTTCCACGATAGGTGGTCATGTTTTCAGTAGCTTCTACATCCTGGAGTAGGTCAGAGTTGCAATACCTCATTGTGTACAAGCTTTAGAGTAAACTTTTAGTAACTTTTTTCCTAATTTTTTTTTATCATGCATGAAGATTGGAAAATGTTGGTCTCGGCCATTGTTGTTATTAGTATTTAGACATATCAGTTTTTTGTTGGCGAATTTCCATTAATTCCTATAACTATAATAGGAATTGTAATAGGAAGAACTGTAGGAAACAATGCCCAGTTTATAATTTTGCAATAAATATCAAGCATGTATCTGTTTGGATACATGGCATAATTCTTTAGTAGACAAAAAGCCTTCAAGAAAAGGGGAGAGAACTGGATCTACTTTGAAGAATAAGACCATACTTCTAGTATCATTAGTATTGGAACATTTACTTTTCCAGAAGAGATGATGCATTCACACCAGAATTCTCATGTTCATCAATACCTCTACTTTTACTGTTAATGGGAGGGATTGGAAGGAATACATCTTAATGGAAGCCACAGGGAGTGAATGTAAATTTGTATGTTGTACTACAAATGTGTAATTAATTGGTTAAATCTGAAATATAATTCATGTAAAATGAAAGAGCATGTAAAATGTTATGTGAGGTAGTCATTGGGATGGACGGTGAGACACATCTATGTAGATCTGTCTACGCACACATGATGTTTTTAATTTCTTTTCCTTCACAAAGTCCTGATCACCACTGTCTTACTTGGTTTGTGTTTTTTCTTTTTAATCAGATTTATAAGATTGTTTTAAAAAATCTTGAAAAATTCAAAAGCCTAAAGATCCCTAGTTAAAAGAACTAATATAATTCAAGTATCACTTAAATGCATGTGAAGCACTTTCACTTGCTACAGATTACTTTCTTTTTGCAAAAGGAAATTCACTGTGGTAGAAAAGCCATTCTTTTGGCAACTTATTTTTCAACAACATTCAGTATAAATCTCTGTTTTCTTTTCTGTTGAAGTTTGCCTCCAGAGGTTCTGGGTTTCCATGGTATCTAATCCCTGTTTAACAGACATTTGATATTTCTACGCAGCTGTGGAATGGCAGCAATGGACTTCTGTTCAGCTTTCCTGCTTCTAGTGCAGATTTTACACCTTTGACCTTCTGACATATTAACTACTGTTGAAAACTTTCTGCAGAGATGCCTCGTGGAAAAAAAAAACCCAAAACAAACAACAAACCAACCCACTTCATTATCATGAAGGGGTGTTGGATAGTTGATGCTTGCCAAGTGATGGGATGGTGAGGAAAAGAACATTATGTGCATCTGTTCTGTGCAGTCAGGAATTCTAATCAGATTTGATCACTTAGTTTTGAATACATAAAAGCAAAAAGTAGCTGAAAATCTCTATACTTCTGCATTTTACTGAAGTGCCTTATAAGCTTAATTACTTAGTAGTTCAGTGTTTATTAATCGGAAGCTTCACCAGCCTTTGGAGGATGGTGTTTCTCTGCAGTGCTGTGGCTGTGGCCAGGACTATATTGCAGCAGAGCATGCATTTGGTAGAGAACTGGTCTCCATGGGTTCATGGGAGATGGGTGATAAAACACACATTTGAAGAAAAAAGCATGTTGTAAACTACCTTATTTGTGGAGGAAAAAACCTGATACTGTGGAGAAAGCTAGTAAGTTAAAATACAATGTGGTTTGTTTGCTGTATTTTCTCAAGAGTTCTTGTATTCTAAAAAACTGTGAAATATTTCTTTCAAAAAGCTGTTGTGCATATGTTTTTTTCCCAAATAAACAAGAAAATGAAAATATTTATTTTGCAGAAAGATTTATTTAGTTCTTCTGCTTTAAAAATTATTCTCTAAGTGTAATTACAGATGATTGGTTTTAGTTTTGATTTTTCAGTGGCTACTAGTGACCTAAATCAGAGCTGATTGATCTTAGCACTTGCCTTCAGCAAGTTTGCCAATGACACCAAGCTGTGTGGTGTTGTTGACACGCTGGAGGGAAGGGATGCCACCCAGAAGGACCTTGACAGGCTTGGGAAGTGGGTGGCTGCAAACATCATCAGTTTCAACGAGGCCCAGTGTATAAGGTCCTGTGCCTGGGATGGGGCAATCCCAAGCAGAAACACAGGCTGTGGGATGAGCAGATGAAGAGCAGCCCTGCTGGGAAGGGCTTGGGGTGCTGGTGGGTGAGAGGCTGGACATGACCCAGCCGTGGGCTTTGACAGCCCAGAGAGCCAAAGGTGTCCTGGGCTGCATCCAGAGCAGTGTGGGCAGCAGGGACAGGGAGGGGATTCTGCCCCTCTGCTCTGCTCTGCTGAGAGCCCACCTGCAGGGCTGCATCAGCTCTGGGGTCCCAGCACAGGAAGGACATGGACCTGCTGGAGTGAGTCCAGAGGAGGCCACCAAGAAGATCAGAGGGATGGAGCAGCTCTCCTATGGGGAAAAGCTGTAAGAGTTTGGATTGTTCAACCTGGAGAAGGCTCCAGGAAGCCCTTATGGCAGCCTTACAGTGCCTAAAGGGCTGTGCAAGAAAGCCAGAGAGGGTCTTCTTACACGGGCATTCGGTCAAAGGACAAGGGAGAATGGCTTCAAACTGGAGGAGGGTAGCTTTGTATTAGATATAGGAAGAACTTGTTTCCTGTGAAGGATGTGAGGCACTGGAACATGCTGTGAGCATCCCATCTGAGGAAGTGTTCAGGGCCAGGCTGGACTGGGCTCTGAGCAGCCTGGTCTAGTGGAAGGTGTCCTTGTCTGTGGTGGGGGGATTGGAACTATGTTATCTCTAATCTCCCTTCCAACACAGACCGTTCTGTGATTCTATTCATGGTGATTATGGTTTAATGATACAGGTTTGATGTATTTTTGTAAAAATAAAAAAATTATAGCTGGTAGTATGAGCTGTTGATACAATTAGGCGTCATTCAGAAAACAAAAACATCATGAAGTGTTTTTCTAACAGGTTCAGAATCAAATTTTATTTCAAGTTTTTTTTTTCTGCCTTGAAAATCCCAAGATTAAGATTTTGCTATTTACAGAAAAATAAATCTTATTTTTAGACTAGTAAAGCTGAAAAATGCAATATGTGGTTACAAAACAAGCATTAAATTTGCAGCCTGTATTTGTTGAAGTTACTTTTATGTAGCAAGAGATCTCTGCTTTCATGCCGCATTTCTAGAGAGCAGTTTATTGCAGACTTAGAAATCACTACCAGTAGGCAAGTGTAAAAGGACTTGAATTTTTGAGCATATGAAAGCATCAGGTGAAACACAGATGTGAAAAGCTCCCTGTTATCTTTTTGAAGAGGATAGCTTTTATTTTAACCCACTGTTTGTTGCACCTATCATATTGACAATGTTATGATTTCTGTGGAATAAATATGTCTGTTACAGTATGGAAGATCTCACGAATCTAATGCAGAAATGTCAGAGTTGTTTTTGTGCACTGCACTGGCAATCTTGAGTCTGTCATGCCTTTCCTTACAATGCTAGAAGCTGCAATAAATGGATATTTTTGGTTTACCTTTTGTCATAAATTGAAAAATTGATAAATGAAGACCAAAGTAACTTCTACCAAGTGAAGAAGATAAATCTCAGTTGCCAAGAGTCTTGCTTTTTGTGAAGGAAATGCATCAGTGGACTGTTTTGGATACAAAGATTGAATTTGCATGATCTACTTGGTTGTCTCCACAGTTTTGCTTGAAAAACAGAGTTTTTGTGTCCAACATAAGGGAATTTTTGTGTATTGTATTAATTTTAATACAGTTTGGAAGAACCCATAAACTTCAGAGTAAGGTCAAAACTGGATGAGTCAAAGCTTCTTCAAAAATGTAATTTCATTTGAAAGGTAGAAAGAAGGACATGTTAAGACTGCTTTGTAATTTATGATTGCTAATGAGAATTTTGTGTAGCTCTGTGGTGCCCCAGACAGAACCATCACTGCTAAAATTTACCTAAAAGTCACATTTTGACAGGATGAGCTGGTAATAGAGGCATTAAAAGAAACAGGAAAAAAAAGCTGGAAACTGAAATAAAGTTGAGATTTTGTTTTTAGCTTGTATGGCAGTATCCCCTGCGTAATTTTGTGCTACACTAAAGAAATTATGTAAGTAGTGTGAAAAAAAAGTTGATATAAAAAAAGTATTTTTATAATATATGCAATATGCTGTTGGAATTATTTGTGTTGCAATAATTTTATAATATACTGGTTTCAATAATCATATTTTATGAAAGGAGTAAAGAGCAGCTTTTGAATTGTAAAATCAGGTAACAGAAATTGAGTGATGTTTGTACACTATGACTAGAATTAGCATATGCTACTTCAATGCACTTTATCAGAGACCATAATTCTAATCTTGTGCATTTTTGGTACAGGTGGTAACAGACATCTTATTATATCCTTTTCCTCTGTTTTTAAATGCATAATTGAATAACTTGCTTATATTGCCACTCTTGTACAATCAGTCAGTTCATCAGAAATGAAGCAAACTCTGTTTAGCCAGGAAAGCAAACATCTGTATGTCAGATAAAGTTGCCATCTGAAGATAGATAAAAAGTGTTAAGTAGAGAATGAGATCTTCCACTTTTAATTTTTATTTTGATAAGCCTAAACATTCAAAGCATCTGCATTCAAAGTATCCACCTCCTCAGTAAAAGCTTCTGTTCTAAGCACTTTCTCATGGGTCATGTTTCTTTGTAAGCTGTCAGCTGACTTCAGATAGTGCATATGATTACTTTGGAAATAGTTATACAAAGTAACAGACTTAAGGAAGTCAATTGTAGAAGGAATAATTGTGTACATTGTATAAGAATCATCACTTTAAAAAAAATTATTAATGTAAAAGTAGAAAACAAAGATAACTTGATACAATATTTTGGTGCTGAGAGGCCTGGCATTGATTTTAACTTCTGAAATGAAATAGTGAGTCACTGTTTTGTAGATATTTTCTGGGAAGGAACTGAAGATAGTATAGGGTAAAGATCATATGAAGGAAACTATTATGTTTTCCTGTGTTGTTCACCCTTTTGTTACTATCATGAGATTGAGTCATTGTTGGCAGAACAGCCATTGCTCCTCAACTGATCTTTGAATTTTACATGTCCTATCATAGATACATTTTGAGAATGTGAGCCTGTAATGTATTGTAGTTTGAGGGCTGCAAGAACAGGGATTGAAATACTGACATTAACAGTTTAAGAGTAATGTGTCTAATAGCAAAGTATTCACTTTTTCTTTTTATAGTGAAGCTCCATATAGCTGGCCTGATACCCCAAGTACAGACTAAAACATGAAGGAAAAAAATTTCAGTGTCACCCACTTCTAAAATGTGAGGGAGGGAATAGGGGAAGGTACTAATTTACAGTTGTCTGTGGTTTCATAGGTCTTGGTTATTGTTTTGACCACGATGTTGACAAAAGCAGCTATATTGACTTCTACCAAATAATGGTTCATTGGAGGCTTGGGAGGGGCTGAGATGAACTGTGAGTTCTCCTTAGTCCTTTAGTTAAACAGGTGAAACATTCTTACTATTGGAAAAGGAAAATCTAGGATAATAGTTATATACTTCCAGTGTTAAATGCTGCTTCAGGTGACATTTAAGTACACAGCATAAGTAATGCCTTGGAACAGACATTTTCTGTTCCTTTCTGGGTGTTTTTAGCTTGGTTTCTATGGCAATGAAGCCTATGAAGATTGTCAGGCCGCTTCTTCCCCTGTCTCCAAAAATAACTTCTAAATTTACCGCCAGTGGAAGCCAAAATTAAATGTGAAGGGGGAGGCTCAAAGGTAGCCAGATTCCTACTGGTTTCAAGCAAGCTGGTGACTCCAGAGAGGAGAGGCAGTGCTCTGTGAAGACAAGGTAGAGTTGCTACAGGACAAAATTATATAATCACTGCTGTCTACCCTGCTGGTATGGGCAAAATTTCCAGTTTACTGGGGCAAGTTCAGCTGCACTTGGGGGGTTTTGTTTTTTCTTTAACCCAACTAAGTAGTGCTCTGAGGGGAGCTGAAGTTACTGCCTTGAGGAGAGAGTAAGATACAGGACACTTGAACAAGAACTAACAAAAGCTAGCTTGTGTTCATGGAACAAATTATGTTTATTGTTTTACCTGTAAACACTCAAGCTACTTAATCCAGTTACTGTGGGGCTTTTGTTGTTGTAGGTTTTTTTTTTTATTGTTGCTTTTTTTTTAAATGAAAGGGGTGAAGATTTTTCTTTAAGTTGCTGCTTTAGGATAACCTTGGTGCTTTTCAGATTTTCTGAGAGGCCTCTATAATAGAAGAGAGGATAAATAGGAATACTTGGTTCCTAAATATAAGTCTTGCAAAAAAAAAAAAAAGGCATTTTGGGTTGGCACTAAAGGGTATGACTAAAGGTCTCTGTTGTATGGAACCCTTAGGATGGAATTTTTCCATTCCTAATTGAAGTTGCTATAACCATTGAATGACTCATTAACTTTGAAGGCAAGAGGTCTCATGTTCTTGTCTGATCTTCATGTTAACTCCATCATCTACTAAATTACTCCATTGTTAGTATATTACAGATAATTTGGAGTAAAACAGCTTTCAAGAAAGCATGTATAAAATGTAAAATTAAATTTTTAGGGAATGGCAAAGTTTCTGATTTGTTTTTTAGTATTAATATGCTCTTTGACCATGCTCTTTGATCCCCATGCTTGTGGATCTCTGTGTCTTCAGAATGGTGACAGCATTTACTGTTGTGTGCTAAGGAGAAAAGGTTGCAGTAATTGAAGAGGAGGAGGGCAGGAGAGGAAGAATGGAAGTAATAGAGATCCATTTAAGTTTGCTTTACTTTTTCCCTGCCCAAAGACCAGGTTGTTTTGGTGAGGTAGTCAGAACTACACACACATGCCAAATGAGGGTGTGTATGAGCCATTAATGTAAGAACTATGCCAGTAGTGTTTTGTATTTTATACCTTAGTTAATCAAGTCAGTTTTATTTAAGAATGGGCTTATTTTGGCTATATCCATTGCAATACTAGATTTTTCTTGTGAATTATTGTACTTAATTTAGAACCATAACATTTGTACCTCTCAGCTTGCTTTTCTCATCTGATCGACCTTTTTGGAGTTGAGTGGTTTTTATTCACACTTGCTTTTTGTATCCCAGAATATATTAGGTTATTTTGAAGTGCTTTTGTTTTCTTTGGCTTTAACTACTTGAAATGGCTAAAAATATTTCTTATATTACTGCTACTTCTGGATCACTGATTAAGCATTAAATGACCTGATTGCTCAGGACCCGGAAACCCTCAAAAACACCTATCATTTCTATTGAAGGTGACCTCTCTGCATCAGGAAACTTTTTTCTTTTTTTTTTTCCTTATTTTTAGTAATGTGAAGGTGACTGAGCACTGAAACAGGTTTTCTGCATAGCCCATGTAGGCTCTGTCCTTGAAGGTATCCAAAAGGTGTTTGCATGTGGTCTCTCACATCCAGCTGTGGGTGCTTCTCCTTGAGCAGAGAGGTTTAACTAGATGGGCTCAGAGGTCCCTTTCAACATCAACCATTCTGTGAACTTTGGTATAATCTGCATATTAAAACAATTTTGGTGTGAGTGTTACACTGCTTAATAAGAAATTTAGTATTCTTTTCAGAAGGCACTTTTTCCAGTAATCTGATTGTACTTTGCCTAATAGGAAATAATTGTAGTTATATTCTTAATATTTCTTACTGAAATAATATTTTGCTGTAGGGTGTTTGTAAAAAGTACCAATTTGAGGTTATAGATTTATTCTTTTAGATATGTTTAACTTAATCTTATTTTTTGGTCTGGGTTTTACATGTGGTGCTTCAGTTGTTGCCTTTTAGGCATCTTATCTTGTAGTTCACACTACTGGGAACTAGCACTTTTCTAATTCTAGTACTCTTTATTTTAGCTAACTTAATAGTTCTTAGAATGTATCAAGCTTTTAAAAATAATAAAAAATGTCTTCTCTAAGGAAAGATATTAGCTGCTGGATCTGAATTCCACAGTTTTAATCAACATTCTTCCTCATCCAAATTCTTAACTTTGTATGTGCTTTACTGGACATGGCTTTTTGAAACTGCATCTTAATCAAGAAAAAAAACAAACCAGCAAGTTGAAGTTTTGTAGGGAAAGGACTGTTTTCAGAGTGTAAGGAAAAGCAGAATATTTTGAGAAGTCTTAGAATTGGCATGGAGCTCTTTGACAAGATGCAAGAGAATGAGAGTCCCAGTTACAGAAGTGGAAATGTGTCTTAATTATTTTTCTTCTAAATAAATGCAATAAACAATAGTATTTCTCACCTGATGTGTTTAAAATAATGTTAATACATTTTATGACTATACATAAGAATAAAAATATAATGGTATTAAAATATTAATATAATAATATTTTGCCATATAGTAAACATGGAAAACTCCAGATTTTTAAGACTCCCTGAAAATCACTGAGAAGAAAACCATTCCTGGGATAAAAAAAGGCAAGGCAGTTAAGATAATGTTTAGCTGATTGCTTAAAAGAATTTATCTGGACTACTTGAAGTGTTCACATACTGTTTTGTAAATAATTTGTTTTGTTGATGAGAGTCATGTTTTCTCTCTTTGAACATGTCTCCGCAAGTATTAGGTTGTCATGGGAAGTATCCCCTGAATGCCTCTGAAATGTGTGTTTTTCTCCTAAGCTTCACAATGAGGATGACCCCCCAGAGTCTTCAGCAGCTGAGCAGCCTTCGACGTCCGCAGAGACCCCACGGCCTCCGCAGCCAGCAGCCTTACCCGAGGCAGATACTTCCCCTCCTCCTTACTGTAGCATAGCTGTGGAGGCAGCTGCAACCTCAGGTATTTTTCTCAAATAGCAGCTTGTCAGGGATGAGCATGTATGAATCAGCTCTTGGTTCCAAGTGGTCTGATGCTGCTGTGCTTTTTTTTTTCCCCATACACACAATTGCAGTAAAAAGCTGTCCTTTGATGTGCAGCCCTTTGGTTTGTTCAGAAGAAGCACACTTCTAAATTATGCTGATTGTTCCAAATTGCTAGACTAAATGGATGTTCATTAATTAGTTTAATAGGTTTTATTTAAGTCTGCTTACAGTTCATTTCCACATTTAATCTACTTCTTTGAGTAGTGCTCCATTATTAGACCTCATTAGCAATGTTCATTGCCTCTTTATAAAAAACTTCAGACTTCTTTAGTGTGTGACATAGCTTGGTGAAAATATTGCCATGAAAAGGTTAATTTTGCTTTAAAGGCTCTTGATAACACTTATCATGAAAAATGAGTAATGGGTCTCTTTATCCATTTATTCACTGCTCCCTTTCTTAGGAGATTGGGACTTTTCTTGGGGATATGGGAGACTTAACAGCAGGCAACATCTAAGTGCCTGTTAAAGTAAAGTTGCATGGATTTGTGTCTCCCATGTGCCAAATAAATATTCTAGGAGTAGCTGCTAACCTTATTTTTTCTTATGTTTGTTAAAAGAACAGTTTCCTGTCCCTGTTCTTTGAGACAGTGTTTGCAAGTATAATACATAGCTGTGTGGAATTATCCCTATATATAACATCCTTGTGTTGGTGTGCTGACAAATCTGTTGGCCATGTGACTGGTGCTGACAAATCTTTACCATGTAAACAGCCTTTTAACGAGCTACTGCTGGCTGTAGGAGGAAGCTCAAGGCATACTTTAAGTACTTATAAGTAATATTGTTAATTCTATTCTATATGGTGATGTCTTACTGTTACAATACCGAAGAATGAAGTCTGTGGTCCATTTTGATGGAAGGCAAAATTAATAAAAGAATGTGTTGAAATTGAAATCTTGGAAAAACTGATTTTCAGAGAGCAACTGGAGTTGGCAACAAGGCCACACTAATAAGAATACAGCATGGCTATTACTGGACTGAAGTAACAGATTGACACTGATATTTAAAACTTTTGTTTCAAAGATTTTTGTGTGTATATCTTTTGTATGATTGGATAAAAAGCATTTGGTTGGAATGCCTGGGGATATAAGTAACCAAATATCATTCTTTCTTCATGAATTTGTTGACTCCTTGCCAGCATCTATGTTAAGGTTTCTGCCTTCGGTAGCAGTTCAAAGTACCATCAAGCTATTGAAAGTTTTTCTTTAAAAAATATTTTTAAGAACTTAAAATGCAAATATCCTCAGTTTCAGCCTCTGTAAAAAAATATACTTTAAAGGTAAATAGTTACGTGCATGTGAAAGTTAATATTCTTGACATCTTTCTGGTTTAAAAATAAATAACTTCTTTATTTTGAACAGACACACAGAACGAGTTTTACCCTGTACCACCTCCATACAGTGTAGCTACCTCTCTTCCTACGTACGATGAAGCAGAGAAGGCCAAAGCTGCAGCCATGGCAGCTGCTGCAGCTGAAGTTGCCCAGCGAGTAAGTGATACAGTTCTGCTGTATTTCAGTTTTGTGAAACGTTTAATTAGTCTAATTATTTATAACAATTGGACCCATGTTACGACTCATTACTATAAAAATGGTGGTCTGATGATTTAAATATTTTGGATGTTTAAGTTTATATAGATAGTGTAAGTTAGTTGTAAATACTATAAAAAGCACATCATATTCAGTCTTCTGAAAGACATAGGTGTCTAAACAGCTTTAAAAGCCAGATTTTGCCCTGTTTTAATAGTTTATCCAGTATTTTGTAAACTTTAAATTAGGTATCCCCTACTAATGTTACTTTGTGGAGTTATCACTAATGAGTACTGTTTCGGATGGTAAAACCAAAAGAAATGCCAAAGACCTTTAGAGAGGAAGGGAGAATTTCAACTGTCTGGAAAGGTTATGACCTCAAGTTGTGTAGATAGCTTTTTAAAAGGAAAGGGTCCTGTTGTTTGATCTGTGGAAACTTAAATACTGAAGTTCAAAGAAATGTTCCAAGTACTTAAAAAAGCCCCTACATGAGTTGTGGTAAACAATTAATAGGCATATATTCAGTGTTTCTAGTTTTGTAAGAATTAATCTTATGAAGAATAAAGTCTACAAAATGGAAGAATGCAGTTAGTGGTAAATGTTAGTTTATCTGCAGTTAGTGGTAAATGTTAGTTTTGTAAGCGAGTTTCTTCTTTTCTCTGAAGTTCTGGAATGTGGAAATTCTGCTGCTTGGTAGTATTGACCATAAAATACTATACCCAGAAAAGGCTTCCAGTGCTTTCACTAAAAATCTCCTTGATACCAAATGTGATTACATTTGATATACATTTAAAATCTTACTGGCTGCAGTGTGCATGTGACTGGAAAAAAACCCTTTACTCGCCCAGCAGGAGGTAGGTCCTTCCTCGACTGCTGCACAGTGCCTGCAGTGCACAACACTCACTTTAAGGTATGCACAGCTGATGTTAAATTAGGTTTGTGTAACATCACCAGTGATGGTGTCACATAAAGAGATTTGACTTGCTGAGTTTTAGCGGTGAGGGGATGATCTCCATTGTCACATTTTATCTGCTCTAACGGGGACATGGATTCTTTGTAGTCTATCCTTACTGCTTGTCACAGTAAGCACATTAACAACCCAAGCCCTAACTTGTAGAGTACCTGTGACACTGCAGACTGGATGGGCAGCTCTTGCAAGATTCTTGTTCTTACATCTAGAACCCTATGAAGTGCAAATTTTAGAATTACAAGCAATCTCCCTTGACAGCTCAGCCAATTTCCGGAATAAAGCTAAGTGAAACAAACAAATAAAACCCCAAAACAGAACAAGTATTTTTTGTCTTGTCATTTAAACTTTTATTTATTCTTTCTTACAAGTTCAGGTTACTGTAACAGAAACATCTTTTGCCCTTCCTCAAACAGTCTGCCTAGTTTTGGTCAAACCACAAATTTTTGAAAAATGGGTTTCTTCAGTTGATAAATACAGCTTCAGATTTTGTAAATGCATAGAGATGGTCTTACATGAAAAGGTTTAGGCTGCTCATAGCTCTGAAGGGGATGTGACTTCAGATGTGCTGTTCCCAGAGAACATTTTCAAATGTTCTGTATCAGAGTAGAATTACAGAACTAAAAATAGATACACCTTATGGCTGCTTTTGACTGCTTTTGGTGAAAACATTGGACCTGAGAAATAGCAGTTTCTGGTGTGCCCTGAAGTAGTTTTATCATTAGTAGCCATCAGTTAGAAGGGAAGGGGAAAGCCACTGGATTCAGCTCTCTTCAGCAGTGGGTGGAGGGAAGAATGACAATGGCTGAGCCTCTGAACCTTACATGTTGTGGGAAGAGAAGTTTGGTATTGGTTGAGAAGGAAGGTGACTGGCTCTAGCAGGGATCAGAAAGGATGGGTCTAAGTCAAAATAAGAAAAGGCAAGGATGAATGGATGGCAATTGTATGGACAGAGTAGAAAGACTTAAATGAGAAACAGAAGGGAAAAGGATTAACTGAGATCAGTGGAGAAAGGAACCCAAGTGGGGACAAAATGTAGTACTGGGAAAGGAACTGAAGCTGGTGTGTGAGAAAAGAAGACAGGGGAAGGAAAAGGAATCTGGAGGTAAGAGGCAAGAGAGTTGGATACAATGATGAAGTGAGAAATAAACTTTTTCAGTCTGCTTTGCTAGAACATACAGGAGAGCTTGAAATTCAAGAACTATGTGCTGACACCAAAAGAACTTAACTTAAAAAAATCAGTAGGAACACACTATCATTCCCCCAAAGCAGAGATTGACTAAAAGATTCTAGACTTATAGCAGTACTAAGTTAGTACTTAGTTAGATACTTAGTACTTAGATACTAAGTTAGTATCAGAAGTATATCGGAAAGTCACATTCTTGCTGACTGCTGCAGAGCTCAAGTTTGACATTAATTCTGCTCAGTTTGCTTCTGTTTTTTGTTTCTTTTTTTTCTTTTTTTAAGCAAATGCTTGCACATGCACAAACTGTATTAGAGAAACAACATTAAGGTTGCAAAGTTGGGATTTGGGGAAAAAGTAAGAAATACTAAACCTGAGTTTCAGTTTTGTAGATGATATTAAAATTATGTGCCAGTGCAGTTTTAATTACTGCTGGTGTAATTATCTTACCACATAATGCTGCCACAAAATCCCTACCTTATTTAATACCTCTGGTCTTACACTGAGATAGACTAAGACTATGTAATAGGACTGTCTTGGTGTGGCAGTTGGCTGGAATAAGAAAGAAGGCTCTTGTTACAGTTTGAGTGGTGGTTTGCCGTCTTTAAGGGAAGGATTTAGTTCTGCATACCCATGGAAGAGCAGATAAGTAACCTAATCATGTAACAGTAGTGCAAAGTTCAATTGTTTTCTCACTTTCACAAGTGACAGCTGCAGACATTACCTGACCTGGATGTTACACACTTTGCAAAACATAGACAAATTATGTAACATGTAGATTTTTTCAGTTTTTTTCAGCTGTATGAAGTTAGTGCTCTTACAAATGTGAACTTTGCTGTGCTCTAAGCTTCTGGTTTCTTCCTTGTAAACAAGGATATATATTCCCTCTTTACTGCAATAATGTGAACAGTTGGAAAAAGTTAAATGTCCTTATGTAGCTTCAGTGATGAGTGAAGCTGATAATTTTCATGGTGTACTCCAAAGTGTGCAGTGAAGGTTCAAATGTACTCATTAAGCAAAAGAGAGGAAAATGGCATGGAAGGCCAGCACACTTATTATGCAGCTTTCATATTTTTTTCCCCCAAATCATGTAGGCCACTTGAAAAGATCCTTAATGTGATCATATTAAATACTTCATCATAGGCCCTGAATTGACAGATAATAGAAAAAGTCTGAACTTTACATTTACTGAAACTTTCAATAATTTTATAATTCTTTGTGTAGCTTGTCTTGCAGGAATAGATTGTGTAGAAACATGTATTCCTTTTAAATGCTCCCAGATATCTCATTCTATCAAATAAATTGTACTAGCCCTGTGTCATCAGTAGTGTAGTGTTAGTTATCCTGGCTTTTTCTTTTCAAATTCTCAAATTCAAATTTCTCAAATTTGAATTTCTTTTCAAATTCTGAAATTCAAGGTCAGTTTCGAAAGGGCAATTTAAATGGACAAAAATACTGCTAACAGTTTAATGACTTTGTTTGTTTGTTGCAATGAATGGCTTTTACTTAATGCTTTTCAGTTGCATTTGTCTTATGTTTTTCTGTTTTTACATGCTTAGCACGCCCAGTTTAGGGAATCTAGGAGTCTGTTTGATGAAATATTCCTCAGTCGTCCAGAGGTATGGTATAGTTCTCTCTAGTTTAGACTTTGCTGTGAATTTTCCTGCTGGCAAACAAATACTTCTGGGGTTAATTGTGCCTTTTCTCCCCCTATTAATTTCTCCCTATTGGTTTGTATGCTGAAGGTATAATATATGGGGTTTATTAAGTAATTTGACCCTTTCCTCAGAAGTTTTTCTCTGTAAACACTGCATTGGGAAGACTTGTATTAGTTTAGTCATTCTTTACTTGATTAAGGTGGTTGTCTCCCTATATGCCATGCTAGATTTCACTTTGAAAAAAAGCTAAAAAACACTGAGGAGAAAAACCAGTCCTCCTCTTGCAGAATACTACAGAGACCACTGTAGTTTACGGAGATTTAATAGATTCAGCTTCAATAGATGCTGTGTACCATTTGATGTTCTTTGGTTTAGAAAAATTACTGTGTGTGACATGCCAGTTATGTGGATAATATAATTTGCTGTTCAAATGTTTCTCTGGTCATAGGAGCAGTAAGTTTTCTGATCCTTCAGATGTCAATTTATTTAGAAACCAAGAAATGCTTACATCTTTCTTAACTTGGCTAAATTTGTCCAAATCAATTACATACTGAAACAGTGTTACATATCTTAACTATTTGTGTGTGTTGTGTTACATTCTTCTCATTAAAAAGAAAAATATACATTTTATTTATAACTTCATTGATAAAAATACCACTATCTAACAGAAGTATTTTGTAAAAATATGTTTAAGCATCAGCGTAGGGGACGGTTCTTCATTGCCCATTTTCATTCCTCAGTGCATGGTGGCAAACAATTGTATTTTGAAGACTAGGGCAATTGACATCAACCAGATCAAATGGACTTGAGCAGTGGTCCATTAGTGTTTTCTGTCTGCAGGACTGCTCATAAAACCTCATAATCCTAAATGATGTGGATATAGGCTGATTTAATTTCTTAGTATTCTAAGTAGTTCATTTCTTAAACACTTAAAATTTTTGTATGCCAGTTATTGGAGACAGTAAAGAGAACTTAGTTTCATCTTCCTTTTTGACATGGAGTGTGATAAATTAATACTTGTTCACACTTAATACAACAGTGCTTCTTGCAAGTATCTGCTCTCATGTTCCTGAGCTGTATTTAGTGACCTGTGTTTCTCACATGTGTAAGCCTCAGAGAAGTCTCTGCTAAATTTGTTTCTGTCATTGAGCAAAATTTTCTTTTTTATGAGGCAACTTTTACATGCAGCATAATTCACTAGTTGTTTTGGAAATGCCAGTATGAAGTACAGTAGTTAGCAGAGAGTTTTAAAAAAAGCCCAAAATGATTACATATGGGGTTTTGTAGACCTTGTGAAATTAAAATTGAAAATACTTTTTTTTTTTGCCCTGACTTGGAAAAGGAAGTTTTATGGCATGCATTTCAGAGATAAACACATTCCAATGCAGTTCTTTTTTTAATGCCTTTTCAGCCCTTCCTTCCCTCCCATGCCCTTCCTCTCCATCTGTCTTGTATCTGCAGCAAAGTTGAGCTAAACAAACGGATGCTTTCTTAGTCACTTAAGATGACCATTTAGGAACACTTGAAATTATGTGGAGTTGAATTATAGCCCCTTAGGATTGTTTAACTGTGTTTTTTGTGCTTCCATTGGAATTGTCTGTGTGAATAGCAGTGTTTTTTAAGTTATGTGATACTTGGTCGTATCGTCTTGGTTAATTAATCTGAAATACAGAGCACAGCTGGAATTTCACAGCCGTATTACTAAGGGTGAAGCTGACTGCTCTGAGTTGGTACAACAGTTGTTGAAGCAGGTTTTTAACCTAATTGCCATACTCTGGTAAATTATTTTGCTCTGTTGACAAAGGGGAACATGTGACAGCTTTAGATCACTGTGCTTGTTTAATGCCCTTTTAGTAATAAACATTATTTCTGTAGAAAGTGCTTGTGGGTGAAACAGCCAAGTAAATTTCACTTGATCTCTCTTGATTTCATTTGTTTTTATAGGTAATTTCTTATGTCAGTTGCAATACATTATGGTAATAGGAGGAAAAATTAGGAAAAGAATGTTACCTGTGCTTCTGTTTAGACCATTTTACTGCTGCTACTGACAGCATTATTTAACTTGTGTCATCCTGCATTGTTTTGATGTTACTCATTTAACTATAAAAATGGTGTTTAATTGGTGTTGGTTTTCATCAGCCTCTTTAGGAAGTGCTGTCATGGTGAAAACTTCTGTTTGCCAGTCTACAGCTGGAGCAATGTTCCACCTGTGCCTAGAACTGCATGTATAGTATCTGCCAAGTTCTGTTGAAAATCGAGTGCTGAGAAAGCAACTCACACTTTCTGTGTTTTAAGGTCCAGCATTTTGACTCGATGGGGGAAATCTTTGGATCGTTTTGACTGACGTCTGTTTGCTTTTGTTTGACTTCAAATGCTGTGCTTTTTGAGTTTAGAAGCCTTTTAGACACTTTTAATGTGCTCGCGCCCTCTAGTGACCCTGGAGGTGATTTTTGCCTTGCTATGTTCTGCTCTGGGTTATAAAATTGGCTAGTGCAGTGCTGTTCCATCGGCACTTGATTTTAAGATACTCATCTTATTCTGTAACTTTTATTTTATATTAAGGAAATTATTATAAGACCTTTCCAGCAGGAAAAGTATAGACTATACTGTGTGATGTCTTTTCAAAGAAATATTTAATAGTTTGGCTACATATCAAGATAGTTACATTTAAAAAAATGTATGTTGGTTTTCATTGTCAAAGTACTAATCTGAAATAATTCTAGCTTCATTTAAATTGAATAGACAGTATGTACATATCTTCTACAGAAACTTTTACAGAAAATTTGGGCTTTGTCAATATAAGCAACAAATAAGACTTGTTTTATAGTTAAAAATTATTTTTTTAAAACTTCCTTTATGTGGACATATTACAGAAATGTTAATTTTCTTCTAGCTTTAGATACATGATTAATAATTTATCCTATAGATAGTTATTCTAAACTTTTCACTAAATTATCACTAACCTGTAAATCCAGGAAGAAGAATATCCACCACGGGATGATTTCAGTGATGCAGATCAGCTTAGAGTGGGCAATGATGGCATCTTCATGTTGGCATTTTTCAGTAAGTTATCTTGTATCCCAGACCTACTGAGGTATATCTTAATTGTACCTTTTTCCTATGGAATATAAAAGAGAGCTGTGATAAATTGCAATAATGTGCTGTAATGAACAGATTTTTCTGCCTGTGCTCAGATATAAACACTTCCTTTTCCAGATACAGCAAATATGTTGCCTTTTTTTGGTGGCATCTGTCACAGATAAGGGGACAAAGCAAAATCAGAGTAAATGCTTGAAAGTCTAGCACTGGAAATTCTGTCATCTTCTAGTTGGACCACCAACCTGAATTAAAGGCCAGATCACAGAAATCTGCCAATTGATTTTTACCTGGAAAAAATATGACAGACATGATGTGCTGTATAAAAGTTGCTGGTGTTAGTGTAGTGAATTAAACACCTGTGGATTGATTTTTGGAACAAATCCAACTGTACTCATTTTCAGGTTGAACTAACCACTGTTATATAAAAATGCATTGTCTTCAGGTAACCTCTGATTTCAACCAGCCCTCCTGCAGCTCTTTGTCATGTACTGTGTGTACTCTGTGCATGTCTTGTAACTTGTGTACTGCGTTAAGCAAAGTTAGATTTAGCAACTAGAAGCTGTTTCTACAAGGAAGCTGTGTTAGTTTTACCAATTGCTTATTTCTTTCCAATTTCTCAGAGTTTTTTCCCCCTTTCTGAAATAAATGTGTTTGGCAACCTGGATGGAATTTTGGTGTTGGGGGAAATATCTGTTCTGCTGAGAATTCATCAGGATTAAAGCTGATTGATTATCCACTGAAATCTCCATTATGTCTTTTAACCTAGGTTTCATAGTAGTTCTTGTGTAATCTTTTTTGCAATCTCTTTAACTGTTGCAGATGCAATGCTTTCACAGAAGGCTTTTTCATGTTGGTGTAGGATGCGGTGTTTGCATCTTGGGATAAAAATGTGTCTGCCTCACAAAGCAAATCTATAAAGTCGTTCATAGAGTAGCAAAGTGAGTTTTGTAGTCTGACCTCTTTCTGTAGTGGGAGCACAGAAAGAGTATATTCCTGGGGGCAAAGGGAGGTGTGACTTAATTTTTCTTTTTTGCTTTGTTTTCCTCTCCCTTTCCTATGTTCTATAACTTCTTGTATTTAACCTATTTAGATCCTTTGTTGTGTGAACTTGTTAATCCTTTTAAATTCTGGTTCAGGCCTTCATTAGCACTGCACTAGGAGGCCAAGGGGATTGTTTGCATTAATATGTCTTAAGTCCTTTTAAGTCACCGATGTCCAAAATTGCATTCCCAGAACCTGGTGTCCACCTTCAAGAATGCAAGTATGTACTTGGATAAACTGGCAACCTTCTCTTCAAATAGGTTTTTAGCTGAGTCTGACTGCGCAGAGCAGTACTCTTACACGTTGAACAAAAATACTCTGTAGATCATAATTTTTCATGGTTGTTCTGAGACTTTTTATTGCAAACTTTGCTTATCTATGAAGGAAATGCTTAAAATGAGTGTGTACACATTGTAAGGTATTTATGCAAGTGTGTGTTTAATTGGAATGTGTTGATTATTATGGATACTGGTTACACAGGGAAATGGATAAACTTTACTTGCTGTTTGTGTTCATAGTATGAGGAGTTCACAAAACTGGTTATAGATAGTAGTAGACCTGTAATATTAGTTTTTAGTAGTTTTTCTTAGGAAATTGGCAAATTAAACGAAAAATGAGCTTAACATAATGAAGGTATATTTTGTATGTGGGTCGTGTATTCACATTTGTCCCATAAAAAGATAAAAGTGCCCAGAAAGTTGATTTATGTAGATTCAGGAGAACAGCAATTATGATGAAATTCACAGTAAGGCTATATTTGAGGTTTTTTTCCCAGAGTAGAATACCTTTAAATGCTGCAAGTAGAGGTGACAGATCACAGAAAGCCTCAAATAAATTCCCTCACATAGTTAAAATGTAAGAGAATTGTATCAGGAACAGTTCTCTAGTGAAAGGAGAGTGAGCAAATGTCTTGTGCTCTCCCACCTCCTCCTCGACTGTCAAGTACAGCATTGGAAGATCTTGGGGATGGAAGTGGGGGCAGATAGCTTTTAGGGGTAAGAGTAAGTTAGCCTTCTTTGATTTCATTTTATTCAAGTGAAATGAACTTTTTACTGAGCTTACCTGCATAGTGGAGTCACGTAGTGATATGTAGCCACCATCTAGTGGTAGCTGCTCACGTTGCATAAAATTGCTGTCTCCAGGCCATCTAGTGGCCAGATCTGTTTGTTGAGGGATTTTGGTTCTTTTAGCAGCCTGGTGCATGCCAGTTACAGACCTGTTTCCCATTTAAGCTATAAAGTGTTGTTCTGTTTAGCAGAACTAAACGGAATAAGACAATACAACTAAAGAAAGGAAGTTCTTTGCATGAAGAGGTGGATTTTTGGCTTGTTCCAGAAACTTGGTGAAAAAAGCTTTGAAAAACAACCCATTTTATTTCTAATATATGGTAAAATCATGTTTCAGGAAATTGGTGTTGCCCTTAGTCTGTGATTATGTTGGTGAGCTAAGAATTTGCTCTCTAATGGTCATCCCTGGTTGTCAGCTTCCTCTTTGAGGGAATTGAATATATATAGATGAATGTATTCATTTTGCTATGAATGCAAAATGGAAAAAAAATGCTATCAGACTACTTCATGTGGTTTTTTCTATTTTGTATTTTTAAGTCTGCTGTGCCTTACACAGCATAGTAGAAATTTTCTAGAATGCTAGAGGAAGTTAGTAGGTGAGTTTCTCCGAGTATTGTTGTTTGTATGCACAACCAAAGAGGAATTTCTGAGCTGTATCTTTCCAATTTGAACACAGCTGTAATTGTGATAGAGCAAGTAACTGTCATGAACAAAGGGCTCAGTTTTCATGCTCAATCTACCTGTAGTGGAAGTCTTTTGTATTATGTCTGATAAACTCATACTGGTATGTTATCTGAAGGAGGTCCTTTTGGACATTATTAAAAGGCTTATATGGTTTTCCTTTATATTTAAGGAATGCTTTAGAACTAGTGGTTTTTCCTGTGGGCCCCAAGAGGAATTGTGGAGCTTATCTGAATTCTTTGAAACAGTGTAAGGGAGTTTTGGGTTGTCTCTACAACATAGGAAAAATGAATTCAAACTTCTCAGGTTAACAAGGAGATAAAACTGGAGAAAAGTGTTCAGTAGTACAACCAAAGCTTAAATTCTCATACAGAAATCTGACCTTTTTGAACATCTAGTCTATTTAAGCACTGTATACAACTCACAGCAATAAAATCTGGTTTTACAGGAAACATAAATGTACACAGTGTCCTAAACACTATACTGGAACAGAAAATAACCATACCAAAGTTTTGTAAATTAACATGCATACAGTTTTCAAAACTGTAAAGTGTCTCAAGCAGTCAACAAGCTGCACACAAGCTGGGATACCTACTTTGGGGTTTCAAGGGGGCTCAAGCTGGAAGGCAGAGTTGTACCACAAGCTCAGGGTGAGCACAGTCTCCTTGTGTATGCTTCCTGAGGAGTGGTTGAAGTTCTGATGGGAGGCTTCCTCTGTGTAACTTTAGGAAACCTTCTGTATGTCTATATCACAAATGTTACGCAGGTTTTCCTTAGTCATGCAAGAGGAGCTGAGGGGAAGTTACTTCATTAAAATTTTAAATGTTGGGAGACAGAGGAACTGTTCTGAGTTCTTATCTCTCTGTGGTTATTAGGGGAGGCTGACACCTTCATACGCAATCACCTAACTTCTTTCTTACTGTAGAAACAACTTGACTTACATGGTTTTTCTGTATGCATTAGAAATAATACAAAACAATTGGAACGAGGAAGCTTCTAGTTGGGTAGTAAGAAAAACATAGCAACAAGAGTAATGAAGAAGTAGAGATAAATTGCCAAGGAATGTTTCTGAACATTAATCACTAAGAAAAAAAATTATCTGTTTTCTGTGGAAGCTGGCAGCCAACACTTCTAGTGATCATCATCAGTCTGTAAGTGAACCCTCAGGATGGAACAAAGATATATATCCCAGTTAAAGAACAGAACAAATTGTATGCAGGAGTGGGAAGAACAATTCCTAGTGCCGTGAAGACCTGGAGAGGATTATTTATTATTGCAGTATGCTTAGTAAGTCTAGGGCAGGTATAAAGCAATAAGCTCTTTGGTGTTTGGTCTATATTAAAATAGTAAGTAAATGAGCAAACAAATTGTGGAATAAAGGCTATAACTGAGCATAAGTTGCTTTTTGTATATGTAGTTGACATTATAATCTATTTACAGGCTTGAGTCATGGCTAAAATTTGGGATGTAAGTCTTCAGATCAGTTTTACTGGCATCTTTTCACAATACTTATAAATTTAAAACAAGTGATTAATGTGTTGTTGTGGAAAGCTAAGTAAAAAAGATCAGCAGGTAAAGTGCTGGAGCAGCTGAGGAAAAGTCACAATGTAATGTGCTTGTCATTATTGTTTCATCTGGTATATTTCAATATGCACAACTCAAAAGTCTTGTACTTTGTATTTTGGCTGGGATTATTTTATTGAAAACCTTAAGGAGAAATACAGCATAAATGTAGGGACTGCGCTGGATCACAAACACTCATTATTAAAAAGACCTTTAGTCCAACCCTCCTCCTCCCAAAAACCAATTTCTTATATGGGTCATTATGAGTTTTGTTGTCATGAGGAGATAATGCTAATGTTTATATTCTTTTTATGTGAATTACATTTATATAGACCTTTTCCTCTTGCCACTACCTCAGGAATTATAAAATTCAAAAACCATATTTTATTAGTCCCACTTCTCTGAATGCTAGAGTATTAAAAGTAGATACTGAAATAATGATGCCAGTGCAGTCAGCATGAATTTCATCTCTATGTCTGAAATTTGTTAACGGAAAGTTGACAGTAATTGAAAGTTGGGCTCAAGTAGGCATGTAATCACTTCTGGGATAGAAAACAATTCTTGTTACACAGTAGTTTGATTTGCAGTGGAGATCTACAGGATGCACACAGAACCTGGCTGCATGAAAAAAGGGCAAGCAGAAGTTAAGAATTCTTTTTTAGAGCCATCATATGGTTGTAAGAGCTGACTAGATTTTCCCCCCTCAGTTTTAGGGATGGCTTTCCTTATGATAGCACGTTATTAGCGCCACGGCAGGTACATTGTCTGTGCAGGAATGTCATGGAAGCTGATGTGGTATGAAGGTTGAGGTCATCTCTCGAACAGCTGAGAGTCATTTACATTTCACAAAGTAAGTGGATGCAGAAAAACAGTAGAGGATAGCATTTGTTACAGCAAGGAACTTGTACAATGACTTAGTTGTCACTAGTAGATGGAGAAGGAAGTTGGTAATTCCAGAGAAATTAGTACATAATTCCTTTGACTGGTCACTTCCCTCACCAGTCTCTTTTCTCCCTCAGCTTCGTGGAGAGCTTGTGCTGTGGCTTCTCTATGGCAACGTAGTGATGAAAATTATGAACAACTTTCATTGCAATAAGTTGAGACAGGAATTATACAGGAATTAACTGCAGTAACTCTTACCAGATGCACTGTAAGCTGTAAAGCTCAGAGCTTGCATGGCTGACAGAAGATACACATGGATGCACATGATGGAAAAAGATATACAGATAGGCAAATGAGGCTGATCTTGATGTAGAGAAAAACAATTGGAAAGAATTGTCAGAAGATGCATTTCTGAAGGCAAATATTGTATTTTGTAACCAGAATGAGCCAAGGAGAATGATTTTCAAAGTAGTAGTAGGACATGGGGTGTAAGAGAGAAGTAATGGGAAGGATGGAAAAGATGTAGACATTATTGTTGCCCTTCTTAAGTTTGTTAAAATGATGCAACACCAAGGCAGTGTTGGGAGAATCTCCCTAATTGTCTGAGTTTCAGAGCAGTGGAAGTAACATGTTCCTTGTGCTGCTGAAGACATAGATTTTTGATTAGGTCCTCACTGTACAGTTTTCTAGCAAATGGTTACAGATAAAAACTTAAATAATAGGATTTTTCTTCTGTATGTACTACACTTTTATTGGAATGTGTGAAATTGCATAGTTTACAAGCTTTATAAGGTTTCTGTCTTTTCTGGTTATGTATTAGCTGCTTAGGTAACTTGATGGAACTGCAGACTGGTTAGAGAGAAAAAAACCCTTACTCTGAACAAGACTGGAATATGCTGATGCCTTTACATTCAAGAGCTGGGCAAATACCTTGATGTTAAATATCCTTGATGTTAAATATGCAGTGACAGTGGATTCTATTTTGAATATTCCTTTCATTCAAGTTGAAAGTAGGGTAAAATTGTCAGTGCTCCTCTTCCATTATAAAAACTAACTTTTCCCCCTCCTGTATTTATGATTGGAAAATCTCTAATTTTTATAATGCATTTACAAATGGGTTGAGGTAATTAAAAAAAAAAGTCTATTAAAATTGTACCTATTCTGAGAATCTCTAGTCCTCATAGACCATTTGAAACATGTGACTCCTATGTCCTTTTTAAGATACCTGTCTTTAGGTATACCTAACTATAATCAAAGTCACTCTTAGTAGCTTGAGTAGTGGGGAGAAAGAGAAGTGAGCTCTTATCCTGGGGCAGGATCAGAGAATGCATGGAATAAAGAGCTTTTGAAATATGTTACTGTTAAAAGATGGTGAGTTTGGAGAGCTTGCTTAAAATAGGGAAATAAAGAGTTTATCTAGGCTCTCTCAAATGTAAATGTGTCTTGGAAAGATAGGTAAACGTTTGGGTCACAATGTTGTTCTGTAGGTTTTTTCTTTAGTGGGGATTGGATTAGTTTTGTTTGTTTCCTCTGCATATGCCAGTTTGGATCAGCATCTGTTCAAAGTTGTGGTTTTTTTTTTTAATTTTGTTTTTTGGGATCTTTTTAGATTAGTAATTTGTATAAAAGTCAGATTTCTTGTTGCCACCATCTGTTACCCATGTCTCTGACCAATGCAAGACGTTTTCTCACTTGTACTAAATGACTATTTTGATGTGAAGCCTTCCAAAACTTCTTTTGGAACTTCTGTGAGTTTAAAGTTGATGGAATCCTGCTGCAGTTTTGCAGACTTAATTTTGCATTTGTGAGCATATCATTGCATCTTCATTATTGGATGGATTATTGGAAGAATTGTAAGAAGATTTTAAAAGTATAAAAATAGTGGGTTTCTATAGATAATATTTCAAAATGCTTAATTAAAGAAAACTATTGAGCAATATTCTGTTCCTAGTTGTGTGCTCAAACTTTAACTGAGGAGACAGACTTTTTTTTTTCCTCTCATGATTTAATATCTGAATTTTATGTAGCTAAATTTGAGATTTTAAACATTAAGAATTTGTGGTCAGGGGTTTTGTTCCCCTCTGCCCCTCTTCCATTCCTCTTTTCCTCCTCTGTGATTCTTGTTTACTGTGGAGCTCCCTAATGTTTTCAATTTTCCATTGTCATGTCCTCTCCAGAATTCCTGAGTTGTCTTCTGCTACCAGTTCCTCCAGCTCTTCTGTTTGGTGGTTTTCTTTTTGGATGTCCTCACTGATTCCAAAGCTGGGCCATTCCCCTAATTGTGAATTCTTACCCTCTGATGTAATGCATGCAACCTGAAGTAAATACAGATGGTGATGCTGATTGCCAAGTACACGTGCAGATAGGAAACTTTAAGTCATTAAACTGGGGGTTGTGTAAAAGTGTTAATTGAAGCAATAGTGGTAATTATACTCAATGTCCTTTCTGTTCATTGATTTTTTAAACTTCTGTGTAAAGCTTCCAAGGTTTCTTATGTCTTATGAATAGGGATCTGAAAGAGAAGGCATGAATATAGATCTAAAAGAGACCCATGAAAAATCAGCTTGTCAACTTGCCTTCATATCTACACTAAATTTTCAGAGCAAGAGTGGATACTCTTATTCTGAGTCTCTTTTTACTCTTATTCTGATACTCTCATTGATCCAAACTGGATACAGCTGAATATGCAGGCTTGATACATGCACGTATGTGTGCATATAACTATATTTTTGGTTATAAAAGTATAGCAAGGGTTTTTCTTCTTTGTTTTAATCCAAATCTTGTATGTTATAGTCCTTTTTGTGAATTTACTTTTTGTGTCCAGTATAATCTGGTTAGGTGTCTATTGCAGTGTAATACTTCCTTTTATGTTGGCATTTCTCTTGTGTAAAGTAGTAGGTTCCAGCCTGTTTACCACTTGCTTTGTCATTAAGTGACTATACCATGGGGAATGTCTGGGTTCAAAGTCAATCTCTGAAAGCCTGAATTACCGGAAGAGAATTAACTGACTGTGTAAGCATGTCCTTAGTAGTTTAAAAGTGAAATGACTGTTAAGTCTGTTTGCTTAGCTATACAGATTAACAGAAGCTACTGTTTCTTTTATTTTATAGTGGCGTTTATTTTCAACTGGATTGGATTTTGTTTATCCTTCTGTATAACAAATACCATAGCTGGAAGGTATGGTGCAATCTGTGGATTTGGTCTCTCCTTGATCAAATGGATTCTCATTGTACGGGTATGTTTCTTGATTCACACTGTACAGACTCTGTAGAACAACCCATAACAATTTATTCAAGGATATAATAAGGGAATTGAAAACCAGTGTTTTTTCTTTTTTTACCTCACATAGCATTTGATGTTCACATTTCTACTAAAATAAATGCAGAATGACTCATTCCTTGTACACATATTTAAAAGTCTACTGAAGAAGTGGAGCAAGTACCTAAAATATCTCTGGTATTATAGTGTCATGTATAAAAGATTTATAAATGTCTTAGCCTGTTGGCAAGGGAATATAAGAAAACATTTCTTCCTTGTATTTGATTCTTTTATTCCTTGTAAGATACATATGGGATCAAGTCCAACTTAAATATGAAATTAGTCACATTTTTACAATCTTAAATGCTTGATTCTTTATGTATTCACTGCAAAACTAGATACTTTTCCAAAAGGCACATTAGCCAAATGCAAGTCACTTAGCTAAGTGGATGCTGGATGAAATGTAATGCTGCTTTCTGAATTTGAATTCTGCTTATCTGTAAGGCACAACATTTTAAATCCCATCCCTTTTAATGAAAAAAAAAAAAAGAGATCTTGGATAACTTACATATCTACCATCAATGATATTTTTTAATTTTCTTTTTCCTGTATGTGTGTTAGTAACTTGTCTTAACTTGATAGAAAAAAAAATGGTTGAAAGATTGCATGGTCCTTCCTGGACACGTACGACATCCTTCTTAGAGCTTTTTAATTTCATTTTTGCTCATTCAGAGCGGGAAAATGCTGCTGGACCAGATGTGATTCTGGTGTATTTGTTGGATTTCAGGGGCTGAGATGGAATTTATCTTAATGGAGAGAGAAGACATAAATTTTTCAATTGTGTGTTCGTTTGGGATATTTTCGGCTTCCCTTAAGGCATACTGAACAGAGGGCAGAAATTGCTCATTATGTCAGTTTTATTATTCCTCTCTGCTGGAAAATGTGCTCAAAACAAATATAAAAATTAATATATGCTAAACTTCCTTGTAGAATTACTGTATTCTAGACTATAATGAAATTATTGTATGTAATCCATTACTAACTCAAAAATATTAGAGCTGGCCAATTCCAAGACCTCAGGGGTGGGATTTCTTCATAATGAAGACCATGATGTTCCTCTATTGTCTCCCTTCCTAGCGACAAGAGCAGAAAGCTTGTGAGGTGTGTTGACAGTCATTTTAATGGTGACACACAAGCAGGCCTGTGTGTACCAAATTGTTCTCTTCCTTTCTTTCAAGCTCTTCCAAAGGCTTGTCACCCTTTTACACTCAGGGTCAGTAGTACAAAACTTTTTAGTGTCTAAACAGCCTGAATTCACATATGCTTCATCTGTATCATGTTTTACTGGGGAGAAGGAAGAGCGGGGGGAGCAAAAGCACAATTGTACTATTGGGGAAATTCTGCAGCCATGGCTGATTCTGTCCAAGGAGAGTAGGAGGAGAGTAATGCACATGGGCAAGTACTTGATTGTTGGTTTTAGTAAACCTTCTTTCCAATTAAATGAAGTTGTAACTATTGGAAAAGTATATTGATATGTTTGTGTGTGTGTATATAGATATATATTTATATGCACAGACATGTAATGTTTAGAGAATTGAAAATACTGACTAACAACTGAGATGGGATCAATGTCAACGTGTTGTCAAAATCCTAGGAATGGAGTATTTATATACGGATAATGTAAATACCAGTTCTTTAGTTCAACTTAGCAATTCTGTTTCTTGCTATTTTTTTCTTTGATTGATGCTAGAAATGAATAGCGTATGTAAGATTAAACCCTCAAAGAATTCCATCATCTGGCTTTTTCTGGAAAAAACATGTGGATAAATTGAAGAAAAAAGCCAGCTTTATCTAGAGTTCTTTAAATGTCTTGGATTTTCATTTGGTTGCATATGTGGCCCAGAGTATTTTGTTTGGTTGTTTTTGTTTTGTTTGGTTTCTTTGTTTTGTTGTTTTTGTGGGGGTTCTTCTGTTTGTTCAGGGTTTTTTATTTCCCCCCTGTTACTTCTTGGTTGATATACTGAAATGTCCTAGAAAGGGCAAATGGGAAGCACTAAGCACAAAAGTCAGGATGCAGTAAACATAATGAATGATAGCAGGGTAGAAGTGTATGGAAAGTGTGCAGAGCTGCTAAGTAGGTTATTTTACTCCTTCTGGCAACTCTTCACTCATCTCCCCATTTCTACTGTTTGTGTGGGTTTTGGAGACATTTGATTAGCCTTTTTATCAGTGAAGCATGAAGTCTGGAGTCTGGTAAAGGCACAGATACCTGTCTCCAGTACGATCACACCCTGCCCTCCAGCTGCCTCCCACATCACAGGGAGGACAAAACTGTCTGCCATGGTCACTCGCAGGAACAGTTGAAATGGCACTTCAAGGTTCATTTAGTTGTGTTCAGCTCACTGCTGGGAACTGAATGCTGGTTTGAAAATGAAAAGACTTTAATGAGTTGGGGGTCTTTATGGGGTTGGTATTCGTGGCAGCGATTAACAGTAGGGGGTATACAGAAGGTCAAAAGCTCTTCTTTTGTGGGGTCAGCAGAACATCCCCGTCTGATAAGATTAAACTAATGTGGCTTTTCGTGTTAATATCTAAAGCAGCAGGCTGCTGTAATGTGTTTGGGATGGCAGGCACTGGGGGGAAAAGAGGAAAATCTACAAGTGGTGATTCATTATAATAAAAAATGTCAGATTACTGGCAAGTAATACAAGGGTGTTTTCATATATACATATATATTTTATATAGGTACACACATGTATTTTTTAGAGATTAATTACTTTGCTGCAAACCAACTGACAATAGAAGTGTTCTATTTGTGTATTAAACTGCTGTACATTTACTAGTTCTGGATTTTAGTAGGGTACATTACTTTTATTTTAACTTGCTTTTTCCTCCATGCTTTCTGTATTTGCATAGTGCATTAAATATGTCTTAGTCATCTATCTTACTGCAGCTAAGCCTCATGTATGAATTTCAGTTTTCAGATTATTTTACTGGATATTTCAATGGACAGTACTGGCTTTGGTGGATATTTCTCGTACTTGGTAAGTGGCAGTTGAATTCATTTCTGTTTTGATGTGGAAGTACTCAAAGATGAATCGTGTAATTGTAAATAAGAGGTTTGTAACATGTTTAGCTATGTGCTTTTCCTAAGCTGCTGATAGTTTTGTGTGTTGTTTTTATTTCCATACTATTCATGAGGTTATTGGTTACCATAGTGGTGTTATTGTGTGAACTGTGGACTATTCAAATAGCTTTCAGCTCAAAAAATTTTGTTCTGCAAAAGGGATTATGTGTAAAACTGAGACTTGTAACTTGTGCTTTTTAAGCTGCTTCTACTGATCTAGGGGTGCAGAACTGTGTAATGAAACTTTGACCTTATGTGCTAAGTAGTATTTACATGTATAAACCTATATGTCAAGTATTAAATTTTAAGAAATGTGGCTGAACCCAGGAAGCTGGAGTCTGCTGTCTTGTGCACAGGTCACAAAATGTCCTTTTTGAGTCCTTTGAAATGCAAACTGCATCAGCAGTTGCTCAGTAGGATGAGAGAATGGCTTCATGCTTGCTGATCACAGTGGTCCCATGATGTCAGCTTTCTCTTAAGAGCTCTGCTTGCCCATGTTTAAAGTCTTATACACATCAAATTGTGCTTTTCTGTTTGTCTTTAATGAAGGTATACCAAAGCCCAACCACTATAACTTTTCTCCAGTTGTGGATTTTGTAATTTGAATATGGAATCTGGAATTATTTTCTTTTATGGAAGTGAATGCTGCTATGCATTTTAATTTCTGTTTCCAGCTCTGGAAGCGTGGTAAACTGTTTCTGGTTCAGTAGGTGGCACTCTTCGCTTTGAGTCAATTGATTCAAGTGTCTAACAACAAATGTTAGAATGAAGTGTTGAGTAAGTTAAGAAAAAAGACCAACTCTGAGATCTTCACTGTGACTCACTATCTTGCAAAAAATGACAAAAATCTGAAACAACATTACCTGAAAATTTCTCTATCTGCCTTTTAGTAGTGTTCAGGGGCATTTATCAGATTTTCTAATGCCCACCTTGCTCTACTATTGTACACTTGGTTGCTTGAAATACATAAAACCTGCAAATGTTTAACACCTCACAGCATCAGTGCCTTGAATGCTTTCCTATTGTTTGAGGTTATTGTATTGAAGTAGGTGAAATGACTCTTTGCAGGCACAGACATTTCCAGATAAGTCTTTAATTAAAATCAAGCCCTGTGGTGCCTGAAATTGAGGTTTGACACCTTTTTTCACTAGGATGAAAATAGTGTTCTTCCCCTAGCACTCCCCCCGCCCCCCCATGTCTATGGAAAAGGCTGTAGTTTTTCTTTTACTAGTCTTTTGCACATATTCAAGAAGTAGCTCACATTAATTTGGGAAAGCCTTATTTTTGGTCTGAAGTGTTTGAGGATTTTTTATTTTTTCTTTAAATCACAAGTTTATGATATGCTTTGGAATAAAAAGCACTCTGAGGCATACAGTGTACATCTGGCAGTCAGCATTCCCTTGTCTTAGGTATGTTTTGCATGAAATATGCCAACAATATTTTTAAACTGATGAAGTGGCTTTATTGTATTGCTAGAACACCATATAAGGAGTCTACCTGAAAAAGCTACTTAGCAGGACATAGAGGAGTATTATCATGTCATGGGAACACTGCCAACCAGATCTGTGTTTTGTTGTTTTGGATAACCTTTTGTTAGAGCACACAAAGTAGTATGTCCACTATCTCTCCAGAAGTGAATGAGTAGGAGTCTTTCTTTTGCATAGCCCTTTGAGACCCTTCAGCCCACCTACCGCCATCTCTTCTCTTCTGGTGTTCATCGATCTATTTCTGCTCATTTTCCTTCTTTCAACATCTGGAAAAATCTGCTTGTGCATCACGGAAAAGCAAAATGCTCTATTTCCAAAGAGCTGTCATGTATCAGTGAAAAAATTGGAAAGAGACAATTCTAGATTTTAAATTTAAATGTTAGCCAGTGTTTCTTATTGAGGAACACAATGGAAAGTGGGGTGGTTTTTCTTTCTTCCCTTAACAGAGAAATGTAAAATATGGGTTGAGCTTGGACCGATTTTCCAACATGTATAATGCAGAAAATATTCTATCAAGCACCTAAAGAGCTTCCTGCCCTTATTTTGCTGTTTCAGCCTCTTTTCAGTTGAAAGGGGGACTACCTCTAGTAGGCTTTGGGTAGCAGGTTTTGTAGCAGACTTGCAGTGAAGATCTTACTGCTTTCTTCTCTATGCAGAATTCACCTTAGTCACAGAAATGTGTCTGGCTTAGGTGAAGCTCCACTAGTTAGCAGAGCATTCTCTGTTGTAGTGGTTTTTTTGTTCTGTTTTTGTTTTTGGTTTTTTTTTTTTTTGCTTGCATGCATGTCCTAATGACGCTTTGTTTTAAAAAAGCAAAAGGAAAGTTAAAAAAAATCATAAACAAAAATTTAGAGAGGAATTGATCATTGGAAAAAATCAGGGGCTCATCCAGGACAGCAGGAAGAAACAGTGCATCACGTAGGAAAGATAAGAATTAAATCCTTTACTGAACTTGTAAAACCTCAGTTTAGATTTTCATTTGAACCTTCGGAGTTTTAACGTACATGTGTATATTCACATAAGCATAAATCTTCAAGGTACCATTATTGCAAATGTATCTTCTATATGACTATTGTGTACATATTTTTTCTCTTAGCTGAAACAGTCTTTCAAATTCAGTGAAATGTAGATAATTTAAAAATTTTGAAATTTGGGGTTCACAAAAACTGTAATATTGACATAGGTTGAATAATTTTCTTTGGCAATTGTTCTTCTTCCTCTTGGACTGGTGTTTTTTTATAGATGGTTAAATCCCAAGTCATAATCTACTATAATTTATTACTGGCTTCTTGCTAGAGCAATCCTTACTTTGTCTTTTTTTCCCTCTTTTACTCACAGTACATTTATTGTGCATATTGCTAAAGGTACATTTTGTGAACCAGGTACTCTTCTAACACACTACTAATTTATTTTGGGAGTTCTACTTGAAAAGAATTTGCAAATCAGAGTCTTTTGTGTTTCAAGATTTTTTTTCATCTTTGTAAATATTTTCAAGCAGTCTTTTAGCAGACGACACTTAAACTGAAAATCACTAAAACTTGTGAAAAACCTTTAATAAATTTGAACCCTTGTATCACAAGATGTAAGCTGACTTGTTGAATTTGTGAATGATAAAGACTTCAATTAACTTGGTAGGCTAGGTTTTAAAAATTATGTTGATAAGAATAATGTGGGGTAGTGTGTATTTACGTTATTATATATTTTCTACATTTTCAGGACTCCTTCTGTTCTTTCGAGGCTTTGTTAATTATCTTAAAGTCAGAAATATGTCTGAAAGCATGGCAGCTGCTCACAGAACAAGATTTTTTTTCTTGTACTGAAGGTAAGCCATTTTTAGTGATGAGGTTATCTTCCCCAGGAAAATTGAGAAGGAAAAAATATTAAAAATAGATAATCAAACTTCTGTCGCAAAGTAGAAGTTGCATGGTTTTTGAACATCTGTCATGAATATTGTATATATATTCTTCATCGACTTCATCGGCTTGAAAGCAAATAATGCATCTTCATTGCCTCCAGTCTTCCCTGGAATGAATGTTCAGCAACAAACATCAGGAGGAACATGTTTTTCCTAAGAAACAGTATCTGTTGTTCTCAGGATACTGTCCTTTGTGCTGGAAAAACTGCCTTTTGTAGTCAACCTGTTGTCAGCAAGTTAGGAAGCAGTAATCTGCCTGCATATTAAATCTGATTGACATGGGTCTGAACATGCAAACAATAGTTGAGTATTGTCTGTCTTTACATGACTGGATTAAGACAGTCATGTACAAGTATGATTATTGTGTATGCAACAATGTGCTTTATGTATCCTTCAGGTAGCTGACTAATCAGTCTGGCACATATCCACTCTTTTTTTTTTTAATACTATTTATCCGTTAAGTGGATTTATTGGACTTCACTATGTAACTAAAACCAGGGGTCTTTATTTGCATTCAACTTCTTTTTATTTAAATTGCATGACAAGATAAATTTAAGCCTAGAAATAAGTATTGCACCACTTTGATTGCTCTGCACTTCACTAAAAATGCTTAAAGACTGTATTTTGACATACCTGAGAATGTTTGCTGTAAAAAAAAAAAAGTCTTTTATAAATTTTCTCCAGGATTGATCACAGGATCAATTTGAATTAACCTACAACACGTTTTTGAAGCCTGAAAACCGTATTTGACTTGGAAAAAAAAAAAAAAAAAACTGGTTCTTTTTATGTAAGACAAGAATAAACATTTAAAAACAGCTAATGATGAATGCGTGCTATACTATATACACTTGATTATTAAAAAAAATCTGTTAAATGTAACAGAATACTTTTTAAATTGTGCTTTTTTCCCCCCCAAATTATGCAGTAAGTTAATTAACTGAGGTGTATATTGCCTTTTAGCAACCAATATAAACTGGCAAGTACATGGCAGCATTGTCTTTTGCAATAGTTAGATATGGCTTCTTTTCTTAGTGTTGCGGTAACCTTTTCAGAATACTGAAATTTTGATATGAATGGAAATACCTGTTAGATTTCAGTACAGTAAAGTTTAAAAAAACTATTTTAAAAACAGTTGTTAGGACTAAATGAGATTTGAGAACTGTAGTTTGAAGAGAATAGTGAAAATGTAGGATAATGCAGTCTGTGATTCCTTGTTCTTCTGCAGTTAAAATTCTGCACTGAGACAAAGCACTGTTTAACCCAGGACTTACTGAAGTTAATGAGCTGTCCTGTCAGAGTTCAGTGGCTTTGAATTTTTTCTTTACCTGTAAGCACCATTGAGATGTGTGGGTTGTGGGCTCATAAGGTCTGTGGGGTGTTTAGAGAGATGAACATGTAAGTATTATGTTTCTGAAGCATCCTAAGTACTGAAACAAGAAGTTCAAATGAATTGCTATCACATTTAAATGTCCTTGTTCTTGTGTAGACAAGTAAGCTCCTCTTAAGTGACTCCTCTACCCTAATTATTAGTTTTAATAAATAACAAATAACACCCCTACAGTCAGAAATATTCTCAGGTGTTCTTTTGAAATCATAACAAAATAAGAGTAAATTTTGGTGTTTTTTCTCCCATCCTGCCATGGGGGGTGGGGAAGCTGCTGTTTTGCTTGCAGTTCAGGTTTGCTGGTCACTTAGCAACGCTGCTTCTGGTGAGTCACGGCGATGAACTGAAGTACAATTTTTCTTTATCTCCAGACTGCATCGAACAGACATTCCTTTCCTATGCTGGTGTGAAACTTCCAGATGATCTGTAACCCTCCAAGTTAATAAAATAGAAGACTACTAAAACCAGAAGACAAATTAATGAAAATATGGCTTAAAAAATGAATGACAGGATGGTTTATGATCAAGTACCACTTCTGGTCATTCTAGTAAATATTTATAATTGCTGCCTTTTGTTTTAGCACATTTGTATATGTGCTTGTTAAAAAGATAGTATTGAAGTAAGAACAAACTATCTGTAAGTATAGATTAGGTACAGTCAGACTCAGTGAATCTGTGCTTGTTGTATCTGAAAGATTGGAGTGGTAACTTGTTTCACAGCTTCTATGTACCACTGACTTGGTGATCTGAACTTCTGAGTACAATGAAATGCATTAAATGATTGAGATTGACCAGTTCAGACAGGTTTTTAGATATAATTTAGATTCATCTAATGATTGTATAGAACAGTTTTAAGTTTACTAAACCCCAAAATACCTTGTCACAAACTTATATTCGCCAATATTTTATTGAATTCAAACCAATATACTGGTTTGTGCTAAAACTGATACACTTTGAGTCCCCTGTAAATAACTCTGCATAAATGACTGTTTTAATTGCTTCTTAGGAAATATGTCAAAATATATTTTGTAACAGCATATTCTCTAAATTTTGTTTAATCTTAGAGCTATATACATATTTTTTGTTAATTGGCTATTAAAGGTTTAGTTATTAGTAGATGTAATTTTGGAGATTTGCGTTCTTGAGGTCACTATAAATACAACATCCACATTGAGTGCTTCTCAAAAAAAATTATACAACTACTTTATAATGCTTGTTTAGAATAATTACGTTGCCATTTCATAAGAACAAACAAGTTTAAATGCAAGGTAATTTGGGAAGTAATCTATGAAGGGAAAAAAACCTTTTAAAGCTCTGAAAGTAGAAAATGTCTTTACCTCTCCCTTTATTCATTTAAGGTATACCATTACATTCTTATAAATATCATCTCTTTAAGGAGTACTGTCTACAGTTCATGCACATGTAATTTCTTTTAAAGTTTGTGAAATTTATGCTTCTTCTTTAAATAGGAGAAGACATCTCTCAGTCCTTGTACAACTGGAATCTCAGTTGCAAAAATACATTGGCTGTTGGTTGCACCTTTGAGGAAAAAAGTACAAATAGTTTCCTCCATTTTTATTTTTAATTAGAATTCTGCTTTTTTATTACTAACATTAAAAACAGTGAGGTTTATGTTGTGTTAAGCTAGTGCTGTATTGAGTTTTGTATCTATAATTAATGTTTAAAATATACATATGTAAACATTTTCATTTTCCTAATCTTTCAGAGATAACTGATAGTGACTAAAATTTTTAGGGGCACCTCTACTTCTCAGCTTTTTATGGAAAGAAGAAAGTAAAGTATTATGTTCAATATACTATTGGGATTTCCTTCTAAACTTCTATTTGTTTCTGTGTTCTTTTGCATTCATTGTCCAGATGAAAAAGAAGCGAATAATAAAGCATTGCTTTGTTTTGCTAATTAAGACAATGCTTTTTGGGTTTTTTTTTTTTGCACTTCATGTTGAAAAATGCACACTCTAGTATTTGTGTCAACATCGAATTACAGACAAATTACTTGGCAAAATAGGTACTAACCAATCCTCCCTACCCTTTTTCATCTCATGTTTTATGGCAACAAACTGAGGACATTTCTTATAAGGAGTTAATGCAACCATGCAAAGCAGGCAATATTGCTTCATTTTCTGTGCTTACCAAAATCAACTAGCACTATTTTTCAACTGTATCAATTTTCCCCATATTAAGTAGCAACTTGTGGTAGAATTACTTCTGTTTGGTCTGTGCATTTTATAGGAAACTTCACACACATACTTTACTACCTTGGAAAAATTCTCATTGGTCAGAAAGAATAGGCAGGGTTAAAAATATACACATTATCTAATCCTCTATAGTTGATGCATCAGTTTGGAAGCCTGAAATCTCATCAGCAGGAGGAAGGGAACTGGGACAGTATTTTCAAAGACTCTGCAATCTATTCCAGATGTGTCAAATGCTGCATATTTTCCTTGCTATTTCCTGTGAGCTTGGTTTGGAGCAGCTGGCTCTGTGGTTTAGAGACACCTGGCCAGCTTTGCTTTGTGTCTTGAGGGTGTGTGGGAGAAGCTCCAGTATCGCAGGGAAGTTGACTGTAAACAGATTCTGTATGAATGCAAATAAGGCTTTGAAGCTTGGGACTAAAACAGCTGAAGAGGGGAACTGAGGAGAGAAAGTTCTGGTTTATTTGAGCAGATGGTATTGAAATCTTTCTAGTTTTGTCATCTACTTCTATTGATGTAGACACCAGAGGAAGATTGACATCTTGAATGTGATTCAGGTATCCTGTGGGACTCCTAACACATTTCAGAAATGATCCGTCACTCACACTTTCAGTCCCCTTACAGAGCAGAGATTGCCTCCAAGCTTCTGCTTTGCTGTCTCACCTAAGGTATGGACACAGTCCTCATCCTGCAATACCTTTCAACATGATTTCAACACCCTGCTCTTTCTGTATCTGCTTCCCTCCCTTTGAATGATGACAACAGGTGAGGAAAAGTGGCTTTATTCATGTGTTATCATAACATCAGAAAGCTTTTAATCTCTTTGACTTTTTGAGAATGTTTTCCCTTAATACTCTGCATTAGTCCCTCCCGTGTGGTTGCTTACATTGTTCACTTGAGCAAAAAACATCCATCTCATGAAATGACAATACTTCCTGGACTTTTGAAGAGAAGATTAATAACCTCTGATATGGAAGTAAATATCTCTCACTAAGGCAAAAAAATATTTCTAATCATCCTGAAACATGGTTAACATGCACAGCTACCCAGAAACAGCAGAGTCCAGGCTATTGTTTCTCCAGTCTGTGTTATTCTTTTCCACCATCCAGAGATCCTTATCTTTTTTCTTTATAATATGTCATGGACTCAACTCTTTCAACACTGAAATTTACATTAATGAAGAAATCAGTATTTTCAACTTTGTATTTTGTCACAAATCTCATGATGCTGGCACCTTCCTTACCCTTTTGCCTAGTGTGGTACTTACACAAGTTTAGGGTTGAAAAAGGTGTGTTGCCTCCCTGAATGCTCTTTAAAATCTCAGAGGTGGATGTGATGCATTCATTAACACTTGTTCCTTATCTTGGCAGGACCACTCTACAGCTAGCTGGTGCAAAGAGTCAGTGAATTTTGTGACAGGCTGCTTAGGAATTAGCATTTTAGTCATAAAACTTGCACTTTTTAAGGAGAAACTGCTGCTTTCTAGCAATGTTAGCTTTTCAATAACAGCAACAGCTGTAGGGGGAACATAGACCAGGACAATAACACTTCTTACTAATCGTGTCTAATATAAATACATTTTTCAGTGAGTGAAAAATTTTGAGTACCATGTTAAATTATTTATGTTGCAGTGTTATTTTACTTCTTTGATTTTCACACTTAATATGAATGGAGGATGAACACATCTAAACGGTGAACATTACAGTTGTCAGAGGCTGAGTCCCTTTGTTCTTAGAGGGTTATGCATCTTTCAGGTGTGAATCTGAAAATTTCAAGAGCAGTGAATTATCAAGAATCAAATTGATCAAGGAGGTGTACACAAGAAATAAAGCAAAAGGCATTGTGTGTTGTTCTCTCCACTCCCCCAAATAAGTAAATAAGTCTGTCAGCTTTTTTACTTTTTGCCATTGCTGGTTATGAAAAACTATCTTCAGTTCTGCAATATCTTGCCTTGGACATAATTGACATCAATAAGAACTAAGCAGAAGAAAGAGTCCTTCCAATTATGCCCTTACAGTTGAATTGGTATTTGGAGTCTTCCCACAGTGAGCACACATATAATTCATGATACAAAAATTCTCTACAAAGAAAACTAATGGTTTTGTAAGTTGAGAATGTATCTCTTCTATTATACTAATTCACTTGAAATTTTGTGCACTTGCTGTTAGTTCTAATGAATGTCTGGGGTAAAGTTTTGTTGGGATTTTCTTTTTTCTTGATCAGACTCTTCAATGGGGTGTCATGAAACCAGTACAATTCTTAAGGCTGGCTATAGATGTTAAATCTGACAAGTACGTGTGATGCAAGACAGTAACATGATTCTTGCCTTCCTCAATTCTCTTAAAGGTGTATAATGCAAGAAGATCCTGCAGTTTTGTTAATTCTGTAATATAAAAATTAATAACTGTGGATATTCTCAGTTCAGTCAAAGAAAGAACAGAGATAACTGGCCTGGGAAACTTAGAAGAAAGAAATTCTAAACGTTATCTCTTTTTTGTAGCTATTGTTTATAATAGTTGTCCTTCAAAGAATGTTATTTCCGACTCACCAGTGAGGTGAGAGATGTTTTCAATGGGACCAATCGTGTCTCACTTCAGTGAGTCTTGTTCTAAAAAGGCACGGAATTTGTATTAAACCCTTTTTGCCTTCTGATGAATCGGAGTCTTTCATTCCCGTTCCTGGCTCAACAGCAACAAATAACTTGATGGTATGGCAAGATACATTATTCTTTATTTACTTTTTGCTTTCGAAAAGTCAAATAACTGTAAAAGGTCCTGTACCTGGGTTAGGGCAACCCTTGGTGTCAGCACAGGCTGGGATGAGCAGATGGAGAGCAGCCCTGCAGAGAAGGACTTGGGGGTGCAGGTGGGTGAGAGGCTGGGCATGACCCAGCCATGGGCACTCCCAGCCCAGAGAGCCAAACGTGTCCTGGGCTGCATCCAGAGCAGCGTGGGCAGCAAGGACAGGGAGGGGATTCTGCCCCTCTGCTCTGCTCTGCTGAGAGCCCACCTGGAACCCTGCATCCAGCCCTGGGGTCCCAGCACAGGAAGGGCATGGACCTGTTGGAGTGAATTCAGAAGATGGACACCAAAATGATCAGAGGGATGAAGCAGCTTTCCTTTGAGGAAAGGGTGAGAGAATTGGGATTGTCAGCCTAGAGAAAAGAAGGCTCCAGGAAGCCCTTATGGCAGCCTTCCAGTGCCGAAAGGGGGCCTACAGGAAAGATGGGATATAACTATTTTAGCAATATCTGTTGTGATAGGACAAGGAGTAATGGTTTTAAATTGAAAGATATTAGATTTAGACTAGATCTAAGGAAGAAGTTTTTTATTATGAGGCTGGTGAACCACTGGAAAGGCTGCTTGGGGAGGTGGTAAATGCATCATATATGGAAATGTTCAAGGCCAGGTTGGAGGATGTTCCTTCTTATTGCAGAGTGGTTGGACTAGATGACCTTTAAACATTTCTTACAACTAACTTTGTTAATGCTATCACAGCATTTTTGGTGTTTCTCATTATTTCCCTGTGGCTTTTCTAAAGACTTACTCATGGTATTTGGGCTATATAAGTACTATATATAGAATTTGATCTCTGTCTGTGGTCCCTGCTTATAAAGTGACCGACTATATTTTATGTGTGGGCAGTATACATATAAGTTATCAAGAGAAAAGATGGTGTGTGGTTTTTTAAAAATAAAAAGTCTAGTGAAGTTTACTTTTGTTTTGCTTTAGAAGTTTCAGCTTCTGCATCTCAGCCCTAAATTGTTAATTGTAGTGATAATGGTGATTTTTGCATACTTATTTCCTTGGATTTTTTTCTCCTTCTTTTTTTGATGCATGTGCTAATGCTTGTGCAAGTGTTTAGCTCATCCCACTCCCCATCTTTTTCAGAGCTTCTAATTATAGACCATCTGTGTAACAAAAGTGATTAAACAGCTCACATTACAAATGACATGTGTTATTTAATACAGATTTGGGGCTTGTGAAATGCATAGAATTCAGTCCAATATTATTTGTACTTCTGATTAATACAGAGTTGTTTTGCACTTTAAATTATAGATACCATACTATTAACTCTCAGCTATCCAGAGGCAGCTTATCTTCATGGTGAGTCCCACGGACTGACTCCTGCCCTGGTCTTGTTGGCACCCAAGTCTGTGCTTGGATCTGTTTAGTCACAGCAACCATGACAAGGGCTTGGATTTACGTTTGAGTTTGGAAAAGTTACCACAGCCACCCAAGGTCCCTGATCCTGAGATAATAAGTCCTTTGCAACTGATCTAGCTGCATCCAGAGCTATCTTTCATTTCCTAGACTGTGTCTAGTATCACCAGGACTACTGGGAATTATGTGCAGGAATTTAGATGTGGAGCCAGCTTGGGTTTGGCATGGCTGCATGGTAATGCAAGTAGAACAGATTTGGTGAGGCTGAAACCCTTGCTTTTGGGGCCAAGTTGGGCATGAGCATCACTCTCCAGCACATCTTGACTATCCATGTTAACCAGTTCTATTTTAATCACAGTGAGAAATTAGTATCAGACTGATGTATGTTACATTTAAGTTACTTTATGAAGCTAGATTTAGATGTATTGCTTGGTTGTACAATGGGTTGTCCTGAATTCCTGCTTTCAGGATTATTTCTACATTTAGAATAAATAAATCACCTTTCCCAAGAATCCCAACTCCTGTCTGAGTGCCATAACTAATTTACAGGGTTGGCCAACGTCTTATCTACTTTCCTTTGTACCAGTAGTTTCCACACTCACTGCACAATCAGTCATTCAGGTTAGAGGGGACCACAGGAGGTAATCTGGTGTGAGCTCCTGTTCAACATAGGGCTGGTGCTGAATTCAGACTACATTGCTTAAGACTTTGTCAGATGGATCTTAAAAACCCCAGAGCACAATGATTTTCCACACACCGTAGGTGACTTGTCCAGTGCTTGATTATCCTCGTGTGTTGTCATCATTGACCAAGTATTGATGGGGGATGTGCTCAGTGCCTCCTTCCACAGCACCCCGGAGCTCCGAGCTCTCTCTTGACAGTGGAACCCTACTATGAAGAGAAATGTAACCCAGGTCTCTGCGTTACTGAGCAGCCCTGAAAACTGCTCTGCTGTTAAGTGACAAAGGACAGAAGGCATTTGGAGGGAAAGAATGTCCAAACGCTAATGAATTGCTCACGTTTCCAACACTGAAAAAAAGGATTGTGGGTCTCCTACTATTTCCTGCCAGCTTGTTTAGGCATTTTAGCACTCAGGGCACTGGATGCTGTGAATACTCTTAATTGTTCCTGAAATTATCTCCCTCATGAGGCCTCTTCCTCAATGCATGGCATCTGGGTATTCTCCTATGAGGAGATTTCTGGAGTATTCCTGTTTCTGACTAACTGTAGGTTTAAGTCCTTGGATCACTTGCCACAGGACTTATGTAATCTAATTTCATTTGCCTAAAAGTTTGCATTCATTTGCCATTTAGTCTAAGCTACTTACCAGGGATTACTCTGTCACCCAGATCAAGAACTGCAATTTCATATGATGCTTTTTTCTACCCAAAGCCATATGTCCAAACTGGAGTCAATGGAATCAGCATTTAAAATATTGGGACTGTAAACTGCACCTTTCAGTACCTTTCAAAAAATGTGCCTAAGAAAACAATAGCTTCTGGTCTCACTGGGACTTGCTGAGGAGTTCCTCAGTTATAGGAAAATAGCTTTTCTTTCTGTGAAATTCAGTTGTGTAATTTTCCACGGTTTCCAGTGTTCCTGCCCTTCGGGAACATCTGTCCTGTGGCTGAGGATACCACAACTTCCAGAGTTGCCAGTCCCCTGGGTTCCTCCCGGATCCAGCCTTGTGTTTGGCAATAGACTTCACTTGTGGTGTTTCAAATGGAATGGTTTGGGCTTTGTGAAATCCTGTTTTCCTACGGACTTTGTTTCATAAGCAAATAAGGATCAGCTGTTTGCTCCCTTCTGATCTGAGAATTGTCAGGACATAATGAAGCAAGTATACAGATGTCAAAATTTTTTCACAAAACATGCCATTGAGCTGTGGGACTCCTTCCTCTAGTATTTTGGTAATTTTTGTGATTGAAATGTCTGAGTTCTTTATAAAGACCAAAGAAACCAGTTTCCATGGCCAGGCTACTTTTTGGTATGGCTTATGGGAGCTGTATGTTTCCATGATAGAGCTGGCAAGGTGTGTTAAGAGTGCCACACAGCAAGCTGCTCGTTAAAAATTTTCATGTTCCCAGCTCATTTACTCAGTTCATGAACAATCTTTCTAGATGTTATTTTGGGATTATTTGCTACTTGAGTAATTTTGAGGGCTCACCCGAGCGCTCCAAGGCCTACAGCTCCATTGGATTCTTGAATCCTTCCTCTGTAACAGCAAGAGCTCACTCACTTCTGAGTTTGACTTAGACACTTGGCACAAAGAAGAGCAATCCTGCTGCAGGACTGCTGCTCAGCTGCTAGGCAATACTTTTGAGATGGGGTTTAGGGACTTGCACTTATGTGGATTAAACTGATTTTCAGAGGCAGCCTGGGACACTCAGTGCAGTGTAGTTGCAGAAGGGGATGCTTGAAACCCAGGCCAGTGGTGCAGAGCAGCTTGAATTTGTGCAGATCCAGCAGACCTGCAGCAGGCTGACTGCATCCATGCTGCATATATATATAATGCTCAATTGTCCTAGGGCTTCTGAGATAATGTTTGGAGGACTGAGACAGTAGAAGAGGAAAGAGAGTCAAACCTGGTGCAGTCTTAGTCATACTGCCTGTTGGGAGCCTCCTCTAGAATAATTTCATGCCTAAGCTGCATCCAAGTCCAGTCAGTGGGGACACAACTTACTCGGAGCAGTCCAAAACAGCACCAGAGAATGACCTAACAACTCCTCTGTGCAGAAGACTGGGGCTCCAGTGCTTGCTTTCAATCCACCACTCCTTCATTGAGCAATGTGGCCATAACCTTAAAACTATTTTTGTGGCACCACAAATTCACTTTGCTGCAAGCCCAATCAGATAAAGCCTGAGAAAAACCTCCGTATTATTTAAGAAGTAGTGGAGACTCCATCTGTCAGCTCTGGAAAACGGAGTCGGTTGCTCCAAAATAAGCAAGATTTTCTTGTCATTTGGAAGGTTAAGCCTGAATGTTTTAATTGTTACATGAAATGAGAAGTGATCCAAAATGGGGGATGGGAGAGTCTAACACCACTATACAAGTTAAAATGTTGTGACTGTGTGACTTCCAGGCAGGTAGCAGAAGGAGCACGTTAATATTTAATTTTCATTGTGTGTGACATAGGAGTACTTGCCTGCTGCCACCTCCACTCCACATCCCATCCTCTGGCAGGGCAGTTTCCACACAAAGGAAGGAAGTTTCAGAGACCTCTGAAAATATCCTTGGGTCCAAACAACCATGAAAGGAAGGTGTGTTACCAAATACACTTGCCCTGCCCAGGCAGGGAGACCACCCTTTGGGTAGTTTCACAAGCTGTAAGGCCTGAAATCCTGCCAGTGTTAGCACATAATCTTCACTTTGCATTTGTAAGTGGTCCCCTTGCTCTTGAAGAGTGGTGGAGTTTAGAAGAGACGCTTTTCTTTGATTGGGATTTTTAAAAAATCAGAGAAAACCTCAGTCCCACAATGTTTTTGGTTAAGGAACAAATACAGAAAATGTGACTTGTTTAATATTTTAGTCATGTTTTTCCTCCTTTGGTTTTCTGTAGTGAGGTACGGAAAGGATGGCATAGCTGTTGGCACAAGCATAAAGGATAAACAGTTGCTCTCTGAGGGGCTGGATGGGTATCTGGGAGGTAATGCTTCACCTGAGCTTTGTCTTCATCCCTGGTGGTTGTGCCCACCCAGAAGGCTCTATAAAAGCCTGTTTTGTTGGGTTTTTTTCTTTTTGCTATTGTTCCAGTGAGAGGAGGCTTCCTGAATTCAGCTATATAAAGTTTTAATGAGTGACCTATTTGTGAGACTCCTTTCCACATTGGCAAACAGTGTGGATGGGAGGCGGCTCCTCGTGCTCTCTGCCCCGCAGCCACCCCCTCCTCCCTGTCCCCTCTCTGTGGGGCCTGAGGCAGCGAGAGCTTGACCTGAACTCGCCACCTGAGAAATACAGCAGCTGGACACGGCATTTCTGCACCTTGCTGTATCGACACCAAAACAAACAGGGGCCTTGTGGTGAAACTGGTGGTGTGTGCTGTCTGCCCCGGCTGATGAGAAACTTCTCAGGTCCAATGCAAACATCTCTTGCTGAATGCTGGGGCCCACACTGCTGTTGACATAGCGATAAAATCGTGTTTGCACCATACAGCGTCCTTTCTTTCACTGCTTGTGAAAGGGGAGGTGCGTCCCAGCACCAAAAAGGCTGTGGGGTGGGATCTGGTGTGTCATGCTTTGCAAGGAGAGATCCCAGCATCCATTTGGATGGGGCACAACGTGCCCTGCTTCCTCCTCCTCTACCTGCTGCTCTCAGGTTTGGGTTTTTTCCTCCAAACACAAACTCCGGATTAATTTCTCCATAAAAAGAAAAGACAGTTCCTTGAAGTAATACTTCTTGCATGCTGGTATTATTTAGGCATAATGTATTCCTGAAAATGGGATTAAGAACTAGAACCAAGGGAGAAGCCGGAAATCCAAAGCAAAAGAATTAATAAGAGTGATTGAAAAAGTGAAGATGTAACTGCACGTTCTTTGAAATCCAGATGATTTCACAGTATGCAAGACAATATGGCAGGACTTTATAATGAATAGTCCAGTTCATCTCATGATATGTCAGGAAATACTGAAAAAAAAATTATTGCTCAAGGTTATGAGGCCAGGTATTTTTTATTAAAATAGTGTTGAGTTAACTTCCACAGGCAACTCTAATCAGATTTGTTTCTCAGACACTTAGCAAAGACATTTTAAAGAAAATGCTACCCGTTGACTTTAAATACTTAACTTTTGCTTTAACAGAAAGGAGTTCATAGTCTATACTGATGACAGCTTAGTCCTCCTTCTCTGACAGACTTGGAAGATATTCATACTGCTACAGTGAAGATGAAGTATGTACATTACATATGTTGTAAAGAGACAGGATACATAAAGAGGAGAATAAGCAGGCATCAATTAACATCTGGTTTCACCTGAGGCAGATGTAGGTTTCACATCTTGGATTTGGTTCCATTTTACTGTTCACATACAGGCTTTGTGAAAGACCAGATGCATAGGTTGATTGCAAGCAGAGCCCACTTTTTATATCTACGTACCTAAGAATGCAACATTTAATGCTGTTTGCAAGGAGAAGGACAAAACCATCCATATTTGTCTTGAAGTTGTGCTTGGAAGGGGAAAGAAAAAAGCCCATTTCAAGTCTGCAGTGTTGCTCCCTTTTCCATGGTTTTCCAGCGAGCTGCTCTGTAAGCCCATTTGCAGCTCTGTAGAAAATTGTCATTACAGTTTGCATCCCCAGTATTTCATCTGCTATTTCTCTACAGTAAGTAATAAAAGCTACAAGAGTGATACCCAGCGTCCTTGAAATGTCCAAATTTGGTTGCAACAGAGTTCAAGGTTTGTGTAAATATCTTCATCCTGGAACTTGAATGCGATCATTGGTTTATTCAGCATGTTGGATAGTTTATTTGTATGCATCTCAAAACCACTGCATAGTTTGGCATGGGAAGGGAACAGCAGCCAACTGGCATGTCAGGAGTGAGATTGGCTGGCAAAATGGTGAGGAAGCTGGCACAGTACCTGCCTGCCACTGGTTTTGCTCCAGCTGATGCTAATGCCCCATGCCATCAGGAGCTCTAAAGTCACCCACAAGTCAAACAACATTAAAGAAACATTGTAGACGTTTATGTAACACTGTAAACATGAATCAGTTTTTGGTAATGGAATGTGCTTTATCAGTGGAAATGGGTATCCAGATTTGGGGGAAAGGAGACTGGTGAGAGGTGGGCTGTTTCTGGGGGTGGACTGAAGAGGAGCCTTTTCTTTGGAAAGAGTGAAATTCTTTCCTCTGGAAGGTCCCCACCAGGTGTTTTGGTGAAGTCCTATGGAGGAATGTGCAGTAATAAAAAATTGAGATTCAGTGAACAAACCAGGAGGCAAGGATAGATTTATGTCCTTGGCAGCTCAGGCCAGTCTCCATATGTTGTTAACATTAGATGGTGAGAGAAATTAACTGTATCATACACTATTGCACAGCCTGCATATTAAGCCTCTCCTGTTTAAAACTATTTAATACAAATGGAAAAGATAAAATGAGATTTTTTTTCTCAAGTGAGAACAGATGGCAAAGTTTTCAGGCTCTGGAAGTCAGAGGGAGAGTTCTCCATGGCCAGGAAAGAGGTGGATCAAGGAGCTCTCCTCAGGGCACCGTGTCACCACTTTCTACATCAGGGGTGTCTAAATCCTCTAGCAATGTGCATTGTGTCGCATTGGCTTACCTCTGGAGCTAGCCATCCTCCTTTTCTTTGCTGTGGTTTGAACCTGAAAATACTGTGGGCATAAAGTTCTGTGACAGACGTGGTCATTACTCCTGATGACACTGGATTCATTTAGCTGCATTTGCCAGTTCCTGCTTCAGCAAGACTTTGGGAGTATGATGTGGCACTGTTGAGCATCTTGGTTGTCTTCCTTTCCTATATCTCAGGAAATGTAGGAGCTTATTAGTAATTTTTGTGGTGTCTAAGTTTCTCTCAGACCATCTGTCTGTCTCCACCTCTTCCTGGGCTGCAGTGCAAGCAAGTAAAGGAGCTGTAACAGACAGTGGGATGGAGAGGTACCCTGCCCAGAGTGCAGAGCCTGCAAATAAAGCAGGGAGGATACATTTAAAACAATTAGTTCAGGAACTCTGCAGTTTATTTAATTTATTGAAGATGTGGTCTGACTTGAGCTCCTTAAAAACCTTAGTTGCACTTCTCTTCCTTTAAGATGTGAGCCTTTTCAAGGCTCTGAAACAAACTTCACTTCCCATTTTGCCCAAAAGTTGTGTCACTAATATACCTGCCAGGGGAAGCTGCAATTCTGATTTTACCTGCAGGAGATTTTTTTAATCCCTATCCATTTGGAACATGATAGTTATGCCGTGCCAAAACAGCACCCCCGAGTGACAAGGTGTCTGGGGGATATCTTCCCAGTCCCTGATGATGACTTTTTTCTTACCCAATAAAAATTTATTAGGTCTCTGAAATAGCAACATCATTAATGAATTATTTACTGGTTTGCTTTACCTCCCAGCAGAGTGCCCTAACTGATAGGCCTTAAAGTAATTTCCCTCTCCCTTTGTTCAATGTATATTTAAGTAATTACTTTATACAAAGGAGTGGAACAGCTCCAGGAGGAGAGGAGAGCTTGGCAGAACAGGGCTGCTTTGTCAAGGCAGGCAGGATCCTCTCCCATGAGATGACTGCTAAGGATTCCACATCCTGAACCAGTATCTCTGAAATCCAGCTTGCTAGCTGTGGAATAAAAGCACTACTGCCTTAATTTTGCAGATAATGCTGAAGAACAGCTGCTTGAGCATTTCATGTGGCCCAAAACAGTTTGGTTTTTTTTCAATGCCATTAAGGACACAGCTCTTCAAGTCCCATTTTGCTTTGGAAAAATTCCTTTTAATTTCTTTCAGTGGTTTATTTTCAAGATTTAAGTAAAATAAAAAAAAACCCTGAGGAATTTATTGACACATTTATAGCTTGCTGGGCCTTGCAGAGAAAAGGCAGCAAGGGAAGTGCAGCTGCAGGTTGATCCCTGCAGGGCATGGAGATAACTTTTCATTTTCTGTCTGCTGCAAGATGATGAATTTCAGTTCATCTGGAAAATAGTCATGGCTGTAGGATCTCAGCTCAGCTCTGACCTCCTGGGCGGTTCCTATCATCGCAGAGCCTGGGGCTTTGGTTGGGTTTGTAATCACTTTTGCACTGCCTTATGCTCAGTAAACATTTTGAAAGCTGACTGCAGCTCTAACTACTAGAGACTTTATTTTCCAGTGTAATCTGAGATCTGAGGCAGGTTTTGCAAAAGGGTTGAGCTATGGGCACTCATGAAATGTACAGCAGAGGCTGCCATTGCTCATGCCTGTGTTTCTAATTGCTGTCAACCCTGGTAATGACTAAATCACTTTATAGCCTCTGCAAATACCAACAACTGAAATACCAGGCCTGCCAAATGTTGTGGTATGACTCCAAATAAACTGCAGTGTCTGGGGGATTTTGGGGTGGATTATCTGACTGATCAAAATTTGTAAGGTGTAGTCTACAGTACAGAACCTGAATTTCTCAGCAGCAAGTCATCAAAAAAATTGAATGATTGGCCAGGAAGTTAATTGTTTACACTAAAACAGCTTTCTTTCAAGACTTTGGGTGTGGATGAAGCATAATATTTATTTAAAGATGGAGATAAAACTTTACCATTCTCTCATAATCTCGTATGTACATCTCTGATGTAAATACCTCCTTATCCCTAATGCCTCTGACTGCCGTAATTGTGTATTGCAGTATTTATACAACCAGGAAGAGACGAGTGACAAAGAAAATCATGTACATCTTTTAGGGGTACACAAAAGCATCCAAATCAGGGAATCAGAACTTTTATTTTCACACAGATTTTGTGGGTTTTAGCAAAGAAAAAGGCTTCTAAGCACACATATTTTCTTCTTGCCGCATGGCTTCTAGCAGTTATGGTGTAGTTTATGCCTAGAGAAGATCGATCTAGGCTTTTGTCCCATCTTTGCAATAGCAGTGCAGCAGAGGCTTGTGGGTTTGGTGCTCCATCTTTCCCCTCTTTGGGCTGCAGGCAGAGGCTCTGAGCTGCAGCAGCCCTGTGAGCAGTGGATGGCACAGTGATTGCTGCGGTGAGGAGGTGCTTAGCAGGCCAGTCCCAACACAGCCTATTTCTCCCTTACCAAGGAGTCCAAACATGTTAACTGGGAAAACCCTACTTGCCAGAACAAGCTCTTTTTACACACAGCAAGAACAATCTCCTATTGTCTCCGGGGATAGAATGGTGCCAGTAAAAGATAAAAACCTCATGCCAACACGGTGATGCATAAAACTATATTAACTGCTTCACCGCTATATTTAACTATGAGGTAAAAGCCTCTGAGAGAGGTGTTTTTTGGTCCAACAAATCCAAATAAATGGAATGTAGTAATTACACTGAAAACCCCCAAATGTTACATTCACAACTCTGTAACTATGCAACTATGAATATTACCTTTTTTTTTTTGTTTGTTTGTTCTTGTGCCCTGGCTGAGTGTCTGTATGGTGGGGCAGGAACGTTCAACTGTCCCCTTCTGCCTTCCCAGCTTTGTGGGGCTGCTGTCAGAAGTGAAGCATTTGTATTTTTGTTCTCCACATCTGGAAAGAAGATGCTGTGACACACTTCAATTTTTCATGAGAATGTGGCATTTCTTGTGGCTCCACTCATAATGTTTTCTTCCCTCTACAGAAATAGAGGCTGCCTTAGTTTCCCCTTACTAGACCAGCCCAGCTCTGTATGAGCAACAGCTCCCTGAGGTTACCTGTTTGGTATAGCTAGGAGTTTTTAGGAAATGGAAGGAAACTGGGGATGGGTCTAATCTAAGACATGCAGTGACTTGAAAACTGTGGAAGCTGTTCTGATACTTCTGATTCTCTCTTCTCAGCTTTATGCCCTGACAATGAGTCTGAAGAATAGTTTTTTCTGCCCCCAACTCCTCCTCCTCCAACTCAATCTTGACAGCCTGTCCTGCCAGGTAAGGTGCCCAGGGAGGATTGCAAGATACTTCCAGTGGCAAGGTACTTCTTTTCACCATGGGCTCTTTGTGTAAGGTTTGTAGGTAAAGCCTGAATCACTTTCTCCATTCACAGAATCACAGAATATTCTGTGTTGGAAGTGACCCACAAGGATCATTGAGACCAACTCTTAGTGAATGGCCCATACAGGGATTGAACCTGCAAGTGTGGCATTATTAGCACCATGCTCTGACCAGCTGAACTAAAATTGTGCACAAAGGGCACCAGAGGTATGCTTAGCAGGGACCCTGGATGCAGCAAGCACCTCTTTTAAGATGCAGAGCATTTTAACGTCCCAGGTCTGTTACACCCAGTAGTAGAGGTAAGGTCTGCAGGATGCGAAGCAGCAGCTTGCAGAGCCCGTGTGGAAGACGGGTGCCTCCTCATGGAGAGGACTGTGCTCAAGGAAAGGGGTTCTGGAAGCTCCCAGGCTGACCAGAGAGGCTCTGAGGAGGATCCTCAGGCTTCAGTGCTGCTCTCCAGTACAGGCTTTCAGGATCCTTTGGCTACTTGGATATAGGTAGCCACAAGGAAGTTTTGGTGGTCTAAAATCTTCACTGAATCTTGCCTTCACCTGATTTTCCCTACACAAAATGATAATTCTGCTGACAGATTTGAAACCCATCTGCTGCTTATCCTTTGATCCTCCATTATTATTCTCGTCCTCCTTAAGCCCGTTTTGTAAAATAGCTGGATCATAGTACTGGCATTGCCTTTGAGCAGTCTTCAGATGTTTCCTGAGGGGTGGTTTACCTTGAACCATTCCAGCCCTTTCTTTTCTTTCTCTTGCCCCCCTCCCCTGCCCCAGCTTCCCTTCACTAAGCTCAAACAATGTATCTCCTAAAGATCAGGTAGAGAAGGAGTTTGTATTGTATGAATATATGTGTACAGTGCACATATATATGCATGGGTAGTGCATATGCACACACACAGAGCATGTATGNGGCTGCACTGCATTTGGAGCTCTTCTGCAGCACTCTAAACATGTATATATATATATATATATATATATATACATGTTTAGAGTGCTGCAGAAGAGCTCCAAATGCAGTGCAGGCTCTAGATGCTACTGCATACAAGCAACCAGCCCCTCTTTGAAAACCTCTTTTTTTAAGTTTGGATGTGCTCATTGTGGAGAGCTGGCCCCATTATGGGGCTTGCCCTTTTCCATTGATTACATGGCACCAAAATGTAGAATTGAATGCAAGTCTAGGTTCATGCTGAGAAAACCCTGCTAACCTCAGGGAAAGAATTAGTCGGTTTTGGAATTTTAATTTGGTCCCAACTGTATTTCAGCTTTATTTCAGAAATCTGAAAGCATAACAATCAGGAAAAACATGCTACATAGACCCATGCCATTGAGTTAAAATGTTTATTTGGAATGAATAAATGGAAGTGCAAACCACTGCAAACAATCTGGTTGCAGATTGTTGTCAAAATTATATACACACGTGTATACATTTTCATTTCCTTCCTTCCCAAGATAAATTATTCTTTAAGCTTCTCCTGTGGAACACATGTGTCTCTGGAATTCCAGGGGACTAAAATGTATGGAAATGCAACATGTGAAATCAGAATTACATCTGGTTATGTACTTTTTTGACTCCAGTATGGCTCAGTCCCTTGCTTCCCAACAATGTTTAGATTAAGCACTCCAAGATGAAAATTGATTCTCTTTGTGCCTCTGAATTTGCAGCCATGAGAATTAAAGAAAAAAAAAGAAAAAAACAAGGCAAGGAAGACTTTTTCTGGTGTAGGGTCTTCCTGTATTGCTCTATTTTTTTTTTCTTTAATTGGTAAAATCAGCTGTTATGACAGAGGGAGCATGATAAATAATAAGCAGAAAGCTGTCCAAGCGAGAGCTTCTTTCTCACGCTATTTCCTGCAGAGTCAGACTGTATGAATGCCTGCAAATATCTAAACTCGGGGCAGTATTTGAACATCCCTATTACCTTTCCGAGCTTTAGATCCAGCTCTTTGATTTGTTCTCTCAAGCTCCTTAAAGCTCCTTCTCTGCCAGTTTGGATGATGTGTAGGAGTCTGTAATGAATACGCTCATTATCTAATACAAAGTGGCATAAAACACTCATGCCATGAACTCCGCCACACAGCTCTGCCCCACTGCAATTCTCTGATTCATGCTGCACGAGATTAATAGCATTTATGTTATTCATATATCTTGGTTGACCTTGATCTGTTAGAAACTCCCTCCTTTTTATCTCTGTCCCATACTGGGGAGGTTTTGTCCCACATTAACAATGGAACTTTTGTACTTCAAAGCACATTCCCCCCACGCCCAACATCCTGAGTTTTAATTTTCCTTACATATATAATATCTGTTCTCTTCTTTTTCCCTCTCATATTCTTACCTATGTTTAATGGGCTGATACTATCTCAGGAGCTGTAAGCTTTTATTTTATTTTTTTAACATATCATAGTAAGTTAACCCTTTGAAATCTAATTGCAGAAAAATATTTAAATTCTACCATAAGAAATAAAAACATGCTCTAAGAATAAACAGTATTTGTAGCTTTTCTCTGTGGCATTTGTAGGGCAAATATTATAATTTCAGCTGTGACAACACATAGGATGTGTGTGTATTGGGAAAAGAAGATACAGAGACTTGAATAAGGGAAAGATGGGGTTCATAATTATAGAAATGATTTTTCAGAATGCTTTGAGTTTCTCCTTGGACAATTTGCAAAACTGAGGCATATTCCTTCCTCTTGCATTGTTCCTGCACTCAGAGAAATTAATTGGCCCCTGTGATACTCCACTTCTGCTTCCCACTGCAGCACACTGCTCCCTGCTCATGGTGATGTGAGAGAGACCCTTTGTCTGTGAGAAAATCTGGGCTGTGTGGAAAAAAGATATCCCTTGGGAAGTAGGTGTCTGTGGTCTAACATGTCTCAGTCAACAGGTCTCCCTTTGCTGGTTGCAGCCTCTCACCACTACTGGTGATGCACAGGGAGGTTCAGTGGTGAGCAGGGCTGGGGCTGGGAGGAGCCATCCCCTGCAGACGAGAATCCATCCTTCCCTGTCCCCCGGCACAGCAGCAGTGCCATCAGGACAGTTTGCTGCCATGCTGGTGGGGAAGGAGCTCTGGATGGGCCCGACAGCTCTTGTCCAGAGCTGGAGCAAGAGCTAACAAGGCTCTGGGGTGGAAGCACCAAGGAAGAGGCAGAGGGACAAGAGCAGAGCTGGGCAAGGGCTTCTGGCAGTGCATTGGGGCAGGGAGGTGCAGAGGAGCACACAAGCAGGTGCAGAGAGAAGGCAAGAGAGCAAAAAGATCAAAAGTGGGATGTGGTGACAAGCGTGAGCGACAGTCTAGTGAAAATAAGAGCAGAGCCCTTACATCTGGTAATAATACCAAATTATTAATTACCAGCCCCTTAAATCTGGTAATACATCTGGTGTGAGGAGAGATGCTGCCTGAAGGACTGGGGACTCACTGCTGCCTGAAGGACTCACCCATGAGGAGCCATGGCTCTGCTGTGCACTGGACATCCTATGTCCTTACTGTCCTTCCTGGCCATCTTCCACTGAAGCTGGAAGTGGGATTCAGCTCTGTCTGCATTCTGATCTGTAGATTGCTGTGACACCATGACAGGCAAACATGAACTCCAGCTACCACCTCCCTCTTTTTTCTTTTCCTCAGCACGTGCCAAGACTGAGAGCTGTCAAAACAGGTGTGTGCTGGAGTCCAAAAACTGCAACTGGCAAGGACCATGTGGTTCTTATGCATATAATAACTTTTCAGTCTATTTGTTTATTTACATCTCCCTCCAACTTGTGATTGGTGGCTTCTTAATTTTTATTTTCTTGTCAGCTTTCTGGAAGGCTGGATTAGAAATGTAAAAGCAAAAAACACTGATTTGGAAATACTTGTGTACCAAGACCTGCAAGGAGAGGCAATGTCTTTTATTTAGACACTGAAACTGCTGAAAAAATAGGCAACTTCCAGATATAATGGCTCAGCTTGTCTTTATTTTTTTCTCCAGTGGTTAGGCCTAATAAAAGATATGACATCTCCTTCCAGATCCTTCCTTGCCTATGTTCTTAGACCATCATCACTCCAGCAGCACTTATCAGTAAATATTTGTGGCCGGAGCTGTGCTGCTTGGAGCAGTTTCTCCCTCCAACTTCCTGCCTCCCCAGCTGTTGTCTCCTCATGGCCCTGCTGCTGCCACCCTTCAGCCCCTGTGCTGGGCAGCAGCAGCCCCAGGAGCACAGAGGGGTCTGGCTCTGCTCCACACCCCTAATTCTGCATTCACTCACAGGTCTGCTTTCAGGGGGTTTGCTGAAAGGGAAATAAAATTATTGCATTTAATGCAGAGTAAATAGAGCAGATCCTACAGCCTTTCTTTGTTATGCATGGTGAGTTCTGCATATTTTTTCATTCTGTTTTACAGGATTTTTACAGTATGTGAATAACCATGAATCAGAGTTTTGAAGCAGACAGTGCTCGGAAATACTTATGGGTTTTCTGTGTGTTGTTGCCCAGGTCTGAAGGATGTTAAGATCCATCTGTTATAATGCATTGAATTAGCTAGGGGAGAAAAAAGGAGCAACCAAGATAATTTTTTTCTAATCTTTGCTTTAATCTTGCAAAAAACCTTCTGACACTTTCTAATAGAATTCCAAAGTAACAACCTTACTGGTATTAGGCCCATGGTTTAACTATACTGTACCTGTATTAAAGGAAAGCTCTCTTGACTCTGGATTTGTGGCAGAACATATACTACTTTAATGGGATTAGAAGCCTGTATACTCTGGCCTTGTTTTGCTTTCTCGGCATGTTCGAACTTCTTGAGGAAGTGAAGGACTTCCTCTATGAAGGGCTGTGCTTACTTCATTTCTTTGTGCTCCAAATACTGAGACAGCAAGTTCCTCGGGACATCTGTTCTTTGTTCACTTTGGGTTTATTTATGACATGCATCTGCCTGCCTTTTCCTCTCTGCATTCAGTACTAAGAAGAAAAAAGAAAGGAAAAAAA